>JAZKJV010003081.1:0-226079 GCA_037367405.1 Ottelia alismoides
TCTGACGGCCCAAAAATGCTTTTGCCATCTCTACCCTTGAGCATCATCTCCTGTAACCAGAATATCATCAATATATACCATGATGACAACCATACATCTAGAAGTCTTCTGAATGAACAGCGAGTGATCCACATTTGATCTTTTGAAGCCATGTCGTTCAATCAGGTGGGAAAGCTTCTGGAACCATGCTTGTGGGCTCTGTTTAAGGTCATATATCGCCTTGTGAAGTCTACACACCATATGATTCTCCCCCTCAGCAGTAAACATGTGTAGCTGCTGCATGTAGGCTTCTTCCTGCAAATCTCCATACAAGAAGGCATTCTTGGCATCAAACTGAAATATGGACCAGTCACGTACCACATCAACAGATAGAAGGATGCGAAGAGTAGAGTAACGAGCCACTAAAAGAAATGTATCCAAATAGTCTACACCATAAGTTTGAGAAAAGCCTCACGCCACTAGTCGTGCCTTGTACCGATCAAGACTCCCATCAGCGTGGTATTTCACTATGAACACCCATTTGCAGCTGACAATAGATGCTCCAGATGGAGCGGTAACCAAGCTCCATGTGCCCCGGGACTGTAAAGAACCCATTTCTTCTTCCATAGCCAACTGCCAGCAATCAATTTTCATAGCATCCTGATAATTCTGTGGTATCTCACGGAAGACAAAACCACAGCAAATCTCAGGAAGTCTCATGTGAGACGATGAAAGGAAACCTGGGAAGCAAGAGGATAAGATGCGCAAGTACGTTTCTGCTTCCGAATAGCAATAGGGACATCAAGATCATCATCCACTGTACTCGATGGTGCACACTCCTCCTGCAAAGAAAAATCCCGCACAGGCACACTATCTGACCCATCGTTAATAATAAAATCTGGACATACCTGAGGTGTAATGGATGATTGACGTACCGCTTGAGCAGGACCTGACCGACCTGTATAGAATTTAGGGAATGGCAGGATATGTGGTTGTGGTGGTGGTGGTGGTGGTGGTGACGTTGGTGATGACGGTGTGATAACCGGAACTGGGATGGACAAAGATGGACTCAGACTAGGAGGAGGAGAAACATAGACTTCATCATTAGATGTGGAAGAGGGCAACCGATCACCTGTGGGAGAGAAGTACATAACAGACTCAAAGAATGTAGCATCAACACAGACAAAATATTTCCTGTTTACAGGGTCGTAACAGCGATAACCCTTCTGAGTCCGAGAGTAACCCACAAAGACACACTTGATAGCTCTAGGAGAGAGTTTGTTAAGTCCATGAGACAAGTAGTGAACAAAAGATACAGCACCAAAGACACGAGGGGTAAGAGAAAATAATTCCTTCTCGGGAAAAATAACAGAAAGAGGAATCTTCTAACCAAGTATCTAGGACGGCATACGATTGACCAGATAGCAGGATGTAAGAACAACATCCCCCCAAAAGGTGATAGGCGCATAACTCTGGATAAGCAGGGTTCAAGCAATGTCAAGGAGATGATGATGTTTTCTCTCTGCCACACCACTCTGTTGAGATGTATAAGGACAAGTGGTTTAATGAATAATACCTCTGGACAAAAAGAATTGTGAGAGAGATCGAGTGCAGAATTCTAACTCATTATCCGTACGAACATATTTCACAAAAGAGGAAAAAATATTCTGCACTTCAATGATAAGATTTCTAATAACATCCCTTGCTTCAAATTTATTGTTTAAAAGAAATACCCACGATACACGAGAGAAATCATCAACGACTACAAGATAGAACATGTGCCCCTGATGATCAAGAACACGACTTGGACCCCAAATATCAACATGAAATAATTCAAAAGAGGAGCTACTGCTCCAAAACTGACGACGAGGAAAGCTAGCTCGATGATGCTTTCCCAACTGACAAGCTTCACATCGAAACGATGAACTTGGAGGAATCTAAGGCAAGAGATGACGCAGCTTTTAAAGCGGTAGGTGACCAAAACGTAGAAGTCAGGTACACGGAGAGACTTCTCCTGCGGAATAGGAAGAGATGCCAGTATATGAATTCCGGACCAGACGATAGAGGCCATTTTGTTCAGAGCCACAACCAATCACCCTGCCCGTTAGTATGTCCTGAAAAATAAGAGAAGACGGGTCAAACATAGTGCGACAGTGTAAATCTTCATAAGCTGACTAATAAATAGTAGATTCATGGAAAACTCAGGAGCATGTAAAACATTCTGCAAGCGCAAGGATGGTGACAATGTAACCTCTTCCTATTCGATGATGGGGAATGAGTCCCGTCAGCTATGAGCACTGAGCATCCAGGTGGAATGTCTCTATATGACTCAAGTCTATCTCTGTCGTGGCAAAGATGATGGGTTACACCGGAGTCCATAATCCAATATGAGAGATCATGATAGGATGTAAAAGCAGAAGCACTACCTGAGGTACTAGCAGCGACAGAAGTACTGGCAGATGCTGAAGCAGCAACATCTGAAGATCCTCCTGGAATCTCTGTAGATGACTGAGGCATAATATCGTATAATCGTGCCACAAGCTTCTCAAATCAATGATCTGAAGTGGATGTCGATGGATATGGAACATGTTCAACTATACGTGCTAATGCAGGAAAACCATGCTTAGAATAACATGTGTCCTCGGAGTGACCAGTGCGATGACAGAAAACGCATGGTTGGCTAAAATGACCTCCTCTGCCACGAGGTCCACGACCACGAAAGGAAGATCGACCACCTCGCCCTCATGACACAGCCATCGCCGAAGGTGGTGGAGTAGAAGTGCTGGAAGGAACAGAGATGCGACTAAGCCTCAGGTAGACTTCCTCCATAAGAGGAATGGTAACATCGGCAAGTATCTGAGACCGGGCTACCTCATACTCAGGATCAAGAGCTGCTAGCAGTACCCCCACCATGGTAGCATTCCGAAAGGTCTTTTGCTGCTCAGGGGTAGCTGTGAGAGGTATAGTGCTATATAGCTTCTCAAACATCTCCCTCAGGGATGTATACAAGGAGTGGAGCGACCGCCCATTCTGCTTCATCGTAAAAATGTCATGCTGGAGCTGTAACATCTTCATCTCATTCCGCAAATGTGAATATGTTGCGGCCAGTATATCCCACATCACCTTAGCGGTGGGCTGATGGAGGACATCATTGGCTATCTCCATCGATAATGTGTCTGACAGCAAAACCTTGGCATATGAATCATCTGCCTCCCAGGAGGCATAGATCCCAGTCTTCTCTACCTGCACATACTCAATAAGAATATGCTTCTTACCACTTGACATCATGAGGCTCATGAACTGCATCGCCCAGAGCTCATAGTTCATCCCGTCCATCTTGACTATTGGCGTTGAACCTTTGAATGCGCCTATGGAAGGCATATCAACCTCGTTTTCTGACATGTCACCATAGATGAAGAACTAGGGATTGTAGACAAGAAACATGTGTCTACAAAGACTTGATAGGATTTGAGTGCATATGTAGACTTTACGCACTCAAATCCATGAAGATAGAACGGCCGACGGAAGGAGGGGCGTCGGCGTGGAAGGAAGGGGAACCCAGCGGTAGGTGTCCCCTACCTTAGGTGTTGATCGGAGGTGTAGAGAAGGGGGCGAGGGAGGACCCAACGAAGAAAGGGGGGAGGTCCGGTGGCGTTGGTGGCGGAAGAGAGAGAGAGAGAGAGAGAGAGAGAGAGAGAGAGAGAGACGGCGGCGGCGGCCCAGGAGGAGAGAGAGGCGGCGGCGGTGGCCTAGGGAGAGAGGGAGGGGTTTGGCGGTGGAAAACCCTAGGGTTATGGTTTTGGCTCTGATACCATGTTGATGGAAATGAGCGATTTGTTTATTCCATAGAACCCTAGGGTCTCTTATATAGAGAAGACCCATGGGTAAATTACATAATATGGATACATGAAAACTAAAAATAGATAAAATACTACACGGACTATATAATATTCTCTACACCGTCCCCTATATAACAAGTGACCTTAATCACCAAGTATTGACTACACATGAACTGAAAAAAAGTACATATCTCTTAATGAAGAATACATGAGTAAGCAAAATACATATATATTAAAAAAAGACATACCATACTCGATTGAATGGCAAGAACAATTGGGGGTGAGGTGGCATACAGAGGTGAGCCACCACAAGGATGACAATGAGGTGAGCATGGATAGCACGATGGCGGTGGCAAAGAGGAGAGGATGAGGATAAGAGAGATAGCCCAACATGCAAAAGATTGATTTGGGGTTGATTTTCTCAAGGACACCATCAGGGATGCTCACTAATAGTTTCACTTAATAAAAAAATAACCTCTTCGATAGAGAGGGGACAGCCGCAACCATGCCCAATGTACCCAGAGGGGATGGTTGTCAGCAGTTGTCTCCTTTGACTGTTTAGACGCAATCTTCGAGTAATCGTCCCCTCTAGTTGCATAATCCTCAAATCCCTTTTGTGTTGATGGCGATAGAAGCATTGAGGGGAAGGTAAAAATCATCCCCTCTGGGTGCTTCTCCCACTAAAATGATCTATTGAGCAACACAATTAGATGGGACAATAGCTAATGATTGTCCCCTCTAGTTGAAAAATCCGCAATTCCCACTATTGTCGAGACGATCATAGAATCACATAAGGGGTGGATGAAACCATCCCCTACGGATGCTTCCTTCCTGTAATATGGTCCAATGAGCAACACAGTCGGAGGGAACGGTTGCCAGCAACCATCTCCTTTTTTTAGAAAATCCTAGACTCTCCTGTTGTCGGGATGGCAATAGATAGATGCGCAGAGGGGACAATCAAAACTATCCCCTCCGGGTGCCTTCGTCCATTAAAACGGCCCCGTGAGTAACACAATTAGAGGGGACGGTTGTGGTACTCCATGTTAGAGGGGAATGCTTGATATGAGGGGATGATTTTTGAGGTCGATCTCTTTCAGAAAATGGAAGGGGGTTTACCAAAACGTCCATCCCCTACGATGGTTGAGGAGATCGTCATTTGATGATCGTCACCTGTTGTCATCGCAGCCGGGGCATTTTCTTGTAGTGCGGCCCCCAACCCTGCAACTGTTGGAACTACCTCTACCCCCAACCCCTTCTTCTGGCCTTGACTTCCATTGTGTGGCCTCCCCAGCCCCCTTCGCACGACCTCCCTACCTCCGCCCTCTCCCCACCACCACAATCCCATCACCACTGAAACCACCTCCGCCCCCAACCCCTTTCCCTTTACGAGGCTGCGACCAACTCTGCTCCCAGTACAAAGCAGGGAGCGTCAACTTTCGCATTTCAGATCACGATTAATAGTGGCTGTGTGATTTGTTGCCTCTCTCGGCTTCGCAACCTCTCCATTTCCTTTCCCATCCCCACTGACCTCCATCATCGCTCCTAACATCACCTCCCAACCTCTCCCTCACTGCATCCATCTCGTTCGACTTACCTCTCCTCCTAAGCAATGTGGTACGATGGATGGAAACACTTGGTTATTGTAGCAGCGAAGTGATGGTCAATGGATGGAGCAGAAGCTCGAGATGGGTGGATCGGCTAGTCCTGGATGGAGTATCAACTTGGGACAACGGGGTTGGTCAAGGGGTCTAGAGGAGAGGAGGGCTTGGACGCCTCTATTGGTTGTGTTGTCCGCGACCCATACACCACCCGTTGTGTGCCCTCATGATCCACCTATCGCTCGTGCCTGTCGGTCCCGTATGGGCCACCTCAATCACCGTCTACGTGCCACATTCGCCCCCAGCCCTTATCGTCGTCGTTGCCGACTAGGGCTCGAGAACCATATGGAATAGAAGATAGAAGTAGAGGGGATGTTAATATCATGGGTACCATATTATCTTTTGCCATTTATGCTTCTACCCTTGCTTTAAATGTCTGTTAATGAAGGAAATCTGAAGGGCGTAATTTTTAGTGGCTCAATAAGATAGATGCACCACCAGTGCATAACAAAAATAAAGTTTGGCAGACGCATAAGGTGAATATTGTTTCGCAACTGCAGTACCCATGAAGTTTCCTACCAATGCAGCTTCATTGTTTTTTGGTATGTTATGCAACTTCATTGTGAAACCATTGTAAGGTCTCTATTTATATTTCTCGATTTCTTAAAGAAATTAGGCATGGGGATGATTGATTATCATGCTGAGAAAGGCGATGTAAGATATAACTTTTCTAAAGGATTTTTTTGTTGCATTGTACTTCCTTCTTGGTCCTTGTCAAACTTATGAACTTAGAGAGCAAAGGTCAACGGAGTAAAAGCGGCAATATAGGGATTTTCATGTATTCGCGGAAGTTTTTAAAAATTGTGGTGTAAAAATCCCTTTTATCCATTTATATAATGAATGAAAATATGTTACTTTGCATTTTATTCTAAAATCTATTATTCTAGTTGAGGATATTTATGTCCAATATTAGTGGTCCAAACAAGAGCGGAGACCGAATAGATGAACCAAACTATAAAATGAAGAAATCATATAAAAACTGTTAATTTGTTGCAAGATGTCCTGATAAATTACCCAGAATTGTAATTGCCTACTGTTTTAGCATTGACAGGGAGAACTGGCTGGCCTTCGCTAATCCTCGTGATTCAAAGTAACATTCTTAGCAAATTGGCTGCTGAACAAGCTAACACCTTTCGGCTTGACACCAAGTTCCTTTTTCAGTTTCATAAACAGATGGAGCAGATCACTAGGTGAGGAATGATCCAATCCCTCTTTAAAACAGGTGCAATCAGTCAACGAGTTTCAAAAAATTTAGGGAGTTTTACATGTGCCCATCCAAGTTTCGCCAATAATATGTATATCCCTTTTTTTGCAATTACATGTGTTTCCCTATATTCTTACAAAATTCACAGTAGTATCATGTTAATACACTTGTGCTCCTATATAACACTAACATAAGGCCAATACTCTGAACTTTGTAAAAACAGAGGAGTACAAGTGTACAACATTATGTATTAACATCATCCAAGTAGGTTCCCTCCGCATAAATCAGTTAACGAGTAGCTGTAAAAGACAAAATCCAAAAGAAAAAATAAAGATGAAAACTACCACAACCATGAATAATCCTTACCATATCTTCTGCAATAACTCGCACTTCAAAATCGCATTAGATGGTGACCTCTTCCAAACTCCTTGTATCACCTGGATTGTTGCTATCCAGGTCTTGTCAACATTTCAACACAAAATAAAACAATGGGAGGAAAACAAACCGTTGCACAATGATGCACCAGGAGATCTGCATGATGGACAATAAGCCAGCAAAAATGTGGTAAGAAATGGAGAACCGAGGAACTTGTTAACCTGCACTTTTCTATCGAATGAAACTGGATAAAATATAACTTTCTTAGGATGAAATATCTGGACCAGTCTAAGAAAGGTGATTCAAAGGACTGGGTTACTGCCTCTTGACATGCAGTTAGTCCAAAAATATTCTCAAATCTCAATCATTTTGCTCGAATCGTAAATAATCCAAGTATATTAATTGTTAAGTTCAACGGAATTTCACACTGTTAACATCATTGAAGGAATACGACCGGTCCTTACAAAGTATTGGCCACAACATATCAAAGGATGCATCTTTGACAACAATCCCCATTCAGAAACCTCGTTATCATTAGAACCATGTAATAGAAAGAATTACAGTTAAATACGCCGGTAACATGAGACTGAAGCCAGTGCCAACTCCAAACTCTCACCGGGCCATCCGCCCATGTTATCTTTTAGTTTCGTCGAGTCTGCATCAAGGCCCATATGGATGTAAAATCCGTGGCCTTTTCGTTGTAGCTGCTACCCTGTTGGGCAGGAGCAAACTAGAAATAATGTCAGTACCCTCCATCATGTTCTCATACATAGGGCTTCTGAGCAAGTAGAATCTCCTTCCATGCTTCATAAAACATCCACGTCACACCAGAATTTGGAATGACCTTCAAGCAACTTGCACCCCATCCGCGGTAAAGCCCTTTCAGGCCCTGCTCTTTCATCACCTCCGACAAGGCTGCACCCATATTGGGTGGACATTTGCCTTGTAATGCACCTACCATAAGACGTTTCCTTGCAACTTCTAGAGGAAAGCTGATGGTGCTAGCTGTAAAACCTGATGGAACATGATAAAAAGTTCCTCAACTATCAAAAAATATCCATTTTTTCCTCCATAAAAGCATATCAAAACAAAAGGTGGCATTCAGATGACAATGTGATATAATAAGATTTATAAAGCTGGAATACACTTCCAAGCAAAATTGGAAAAGTCCCAAGTTACTTGTCTATTTTGGGTAACGGTAAAAATCTAACCTGACATGGCCCCAACAAGCAGCAGCTCGGCACGACTAAGCGATTTCTTATTCTTCGTCTTGCAGTACGATTTCTTTATTGTTTCATACATGAAATAATAACAAGTACTGTATGGTAGCATTCCCATCAACGTGGGTGAAAGGCCAGCATAAAGACCATTAATGCCATCATCATGATATATTTTGGTGAAAGCGCGAGCTATTCCAGGATACAGTTCACGATTCACTGTTAAGCGGTCCTGTAAGAAATGCAGATGTGATCTTGCCAAGGTAAAATAAAACATCAACTCTGAGATATGAGACAGTGTTCATCGCAAACAACAATTACAGGCTTAAGACATAAATAAGATTGGGATAAATAGTGGTTCGACTTATCTTGGATAAATCTAAACGAGTCAAAAATGCAGATTTTGTTGTATTTGGACTACCAGGTTAGTTCACGGATAAATTTCAACCTACACTTTTGGCCAATGAATTCGACTTATTTTGACAAGTCAACAATGACATCGCACTGAAGAGAATGGGTGGGAGAAAGCAGAATCTCGGTCTAACTGGAAATTGGGGTCGAACTCTGCCAATTAATTTTGCAAGGAGGTCATGAATATGATGTCTTTGATGTTGTGTCCCCTAAATCTTGCCAACTACAGAATTGGAACAAAGATAAGAACGCATGGTTGTAAAATTCTCTAAAAAGGCTAGTTATGATAGATTCTTGAAAGGCATGCAATGGAAGCTTTTCCACATCCCGAGTAGTGAAATTAGTTGCTTCACATGTGGCCATAACCATTTGTAAGTAATGGAGCGTCCAGGTGAGCACATGCAAGTGTGATCATCCGCCACATTCTTGATGAAAAAAAAACGTGGCTGTATTTGACATCCATAAATTTAGTAAATCGGCATGTGTACGCACATCCACAAAAGAGGGCCCTTGAGGACTAAGATATTTTTATCCGGAGATAACGGTTCCTCAGGACAACTATCTTTCCCTCATTTCAGCAAAAGTCTTCCTTCCCTTGTCCCTTCTTTAAACAACGCTTATCATTTAAGCCATCTCCACATTATGTATTCCATTGTGCCTTTGTTTAAACAGTGGTTGTCATTTAGTCACAACCTTGGGTATTTTTTGGGTTATTTAACTCGTAACATTTCTAACCACTGGCGATCCAGCTGTGACAAAATCTCGCAACCACGAAATGGTCGGTTTCAGTCTGCATAGTCGCACCGCAAACCAAACAGAAGCATATAAACCCCTAGTTTTTTTCCTGTTCTATATGGTTCCCAGAAACAAAATGAGGGAGGGAAAAAAGGGAAAGGAGAAAAAAGGGGGAGAAAGAAAGGTGAAGATGTTTTTTTAAACACTGTTTCCATTGTTCTCCCAACTTGGTAGAAAATATTTGCTCTTTGCATCCATTCTCACAAGGGAAAATGTGGGAGACATAAACTAAGGTCTGCCCTTCTGCTTCTACTTAGAGCCCACTCTCAGCATGGAGTTTTGTATTGCCCAATTAAGGTTCTTACTTAGAGATAACCCTTTTTTTTAGGTCCCCAACTCTCTTTGGGGTTATCCTATGAAGGAAATCCACTCTTTAAAGTTATCCTATGAAGGGAAATCCACTTTGGTCTGAATATGAACGGGCAGTCTACACCGTTACTCCAATACTCTTATTAGAGCATTGACAATGGCGATGACATTACCTCCACAATCTTTTCTCTTAGGCAATATTTTCATTTATCATTTTGGTTTCCAACCCCTCGAAGACCTGCATTCTTCCCCAGATTTTACTCCTTCCACTAGCAAAGCTACCCAGAGAGGAGGTGGTTTACTTCTTCATCCAATAGCTTGAGGGGCAAATGTTGAGATGATTAATAGGATTTGATATTCCCTTTTTTTATTATGTATTGATTATTTCCCTCATTGGAATTTCTTGTATCTGTAGATATGTCCTACTTTTTGGTCTGGGTTCTCTCTGAATAAAGAGAACACATCTCCCTTTTGAAATAAACGAATCCGATTCCCTTTTTCTACAATACTAGGATGTAACCCGCGCTACGCGGCGGAACAAAAATTGAATTGGTATGATTTTAAAAAACACCAAATTTTATTATCTCCTATTAAACATTAAAAACGGTAAAAAAGTTTACATGTTATTAAAAGATTTGGTTCATATTTTTTGTGAACAAAATAAATGCTATGTATTTATGTTATGAATGGAATAAGTTCATAAAATACAATTGCATATAACAACCACCATTAAAGTACAAAGGAATACTGAATTGCTACAATTATACTGCAAGAAAATTTTATTAAACTAACATATTTATACAATTGCGTAGAGTCGGTTTAATACTGACTTAAATTTTAAATGATTTTTCCTATAAAGTATATATAAATAAGTTAATAAGAAATCATAAGTTAAATAATATAAGTAAAAAGAAATATGTCTATAGAAATTATTTGTATTTTTTCCACTACAGTATACCAAAATTTATTTGATTTGGTCAGAAGAAAATGTTAAACATCATAAAAAAGATGGAAAAAGATTTTTCTTATCAAATCATAGTTGCTCACATTATTTGAGACTCAAACTCACCTTTTACTACATAATCAATAACTTAATCTATAAAAAAGTATGGTCCGATCATCATTGCCTAATGTAATATATAATAAATTAAAGGGCATGCCACACATAATAATATGTTAACATTATATGTATGAGCTTTTAAATATTTAAATTCCACAAAGGAGAACTGTCTCATTGGGTTTACTTTGTCGTGTACTCTCGTTAAAACAGTTGCAGCATGTACTAATAAAATTATTCTTGTACAACTCCAACTTTAATAATGTGCAGTGTTGATTTGGAAACTTAATAGCAGAAGAAAAATTCCCAAAGTTCTACTTGTCGTATTCTTGTTAACTATGTTGACACGATGACGTTTATTATTTCTGGAGACATGTCATACTTGTACTCATGTTTTCATTATAGTATATATAATTTATTGCAGATAAAATTTTCTCAACTAATATGTCATATTTCGTGTTCGTATCTTGATTATTTTGCACTATTTCCTTACGATGAAATCCACTATATCTATAAATATATTTCTGATAGATTTGATAAATATTGGACATTTGTTGTTTATTAATAAAAAGAAAAAACTATCGATACTCCTATTAGATAAGTGAAGGTAATCTTCGAAGAAATGAAACGTAAAATGTCACCAAATATAAAATAAATGGAGATAAATGCAGTAAGCACACAAAGACAACTTAGTTACTTGCAATAGGAGAAAATCTTATAAACGAAGAAACCATATAAATTAGATGAAAACTAATAGAATTAGTAAATTAATCGACATCTAAGGTTTGAAAACAATCATATAAGTAAACTACATATAGTAATATTAACCATCACTGTAAAATTTGTGAATGCGACACAATATAATAATTATATAGAAAAAAGATGACCAAGTAATGTAAAGAAAAGATAGATTCTTACAGCCATACAATTTTAAAAATAATATATGATTTATAAAGAATGTTAAATGCATTAAAATGTTTAAAAAAATCAATTATTTGAGGGACTACATCTAAAAAAGAATGTATCACTTACAATCAATCGATTATACATCAATCAACAACAGTTTAATTTAACATGCAAAAAGATTTTTGCTTCCAATAACAAACATTAAGAGTTCAGTAGTTGTAAGAGTAAATATTTATTAATGAAACGTCCAATTATATAGCATAAAAAAGTAATGCATAACAGACCAAGTAATGTAGATATCTACGCAATTATACAATTTTAATATAATATATAATTTATAAAGAATGTTAAATGCATTAAAATGGCTAAAAAATTCAATTATTTGAGGGACTACGTTTTAAAAAAATGTATAACTTAGAGTCGATCGATTATATATCAATTAACACTTGTTTGATTTAATATGCAAAAAGATGCGTGCATCCAATAACATATATTAAGAGTTTAATAACTGTAAGAGTAAATATTTATTAATGAAACGTTCAATTATATAGCATAAAAAAGTAATGCATAAAACTATATGCACCTTGATTCTCATTTAGATGTTGAAGAACACTTTTACAACTACAACACCTTAAAAGTTAAGCAAACTAACATAATTCACACATACATCCAAAATAATACACACATGGATATCTTAGTTTTTTTAATATGAGAAAATAATATAGAAAAGAGAAGTTGTCTTCTTTCCATTGATACTGCATCTATGTGATAAATAAGAGTTTAAAGATTAGTATAAATATATTTATATGTAGATATTTCATAATTTAGTTTAAAAAAGTTTATTATTTTCTATGTAATTATTTTCTATGTAATATAAAAGGATACTTAATTGATAAATCATCTAAAATTTGAAGTGGATGAATAAACTTACAGTAATCAACTAATTTTGAATCCCAAAAGGTAAAAAATTAGAAAGCTAAATTATACATGTATGTAAAGTTATAATGTAGCATAAAAACTTTTCAAATGGGAAATCATACACATGCATCGAATCCATGCTATCTCCGATATATATGTTTATGAAGAACTTATAGGCTAATTTTAAACAAATAAAGGTTCTCTCTGTAGATGAGTTAGTGTAAAAAAAGTATTGTTGATATTATAAAATTAATATTTATTATGTTAAAGAAAAAATATCTTCTAAGTTTCATACAATCATCATTGACAAGGCAATAATTGTTGGATTATTTTTATGAAAAACCATATCCTTAGAAAATTCAACAATAATTTCCCTCATATTGTGATCGACCTTTTCTTCTTGTTGTTCACAGTTAGATTTAGAATACTCAATATACAATATTATTTTTTATTTTAATAATATCTACATGTAATATTAACTGAAATAGACATAAGAATTTAAATCTAAGATCTTCAATTTCTATGTTTTTTCATGGGTTTGTCTTCTATTTATGCATATGTACGAATTATTGCGATACTTAACAAAATAGTATCCTCTAAACATATGAAAAAATTATAGAAAGTATTATGATGATTTAAAATTTAATTTCACATAATAATGTAATTTTACATACCAATTAAGTGGACTTCTCTTAATTGGAACTTGGAAATCATCAAAACCAACGAAAAAACTTATATCTTAAAATAGTAACATAATTTTCATGATAAAGATTAGGCGGATCTTTTAGAATTTTTAAAATTTTTATTGAATTTTTACGTATTTTTAAACTTTGTATGTGGTTTTATGATTGACTTTCTATTTATTAAAAAGAAAAATTGGGGCTGCCCCGCTCATTTTTTCCGCATTTTTTTATTTTTTTTGAAAAATTTCACCATGTGTATATATATATACTATATTCCATTCGAATTTCGTTAAAAACAGAGACTTTTATACCCTCCATCTAGAACATGTAATTTTAACGATCTAAAAATTAATGTAATCCACATGTTCTAGATGGAGGGTATATGAGTCTCTGTTTCTGATGAGATTTAAATGTCATATATGAGGGATATATAGATGAATATACATGGTGAAATTTTTCAAAAAAATAAAATAATTGCGGAAAAAGTGGGGCAAGATAGCCATGTTGGCATCCCCATCAAACCCTTATTAAAATATAAGATCATATTTATTTTTTAAATAGACATTAATACTGTATGTAATAGAGTAATACAATATTAGTAATTTTAAATACTTTTATTAGAATTTTATAACATGCAATACAAATTTATCCAGGTATATGTATTTAACACAATATAGTGAGGCTTAAATGCAATCGCTGGTAACTTATGGAGAAAATATTTGAAAATATGAGGGGTTATTGTGCAAAACCTAGAGGGCACAAAATCCATAGGACACGTTGGACCAGGTGTGATTCTTGCTCTGCACATGTTTGAAATTATCAAATATTTGGGGTTATTAGTGCAAATCAACCACCATACACATGACCATTCACGTGAATAGCATTTTAACTTCCCGATAGCCTTCTTCTGGAAGACATGGTTGTCCTTGTTCTCATCGAATTGGGAGTAGGATGAGAGAGAACTTCGGTGGAAGATCGATTCTCGCAACATCATGGATCTCGTCCATATGTTCGGGTAGCAAGAAGGAGGAGCTCCACGCGATGGACCTTGGCGAGCAGCTCAAGGATGATATGTGTGAGCTCAGGTTCGGGCGGAGTTGGGTACAATGGTGGTTCAATGGATCCGTTGGCTTCGAGCGGAAGGCTCCCTCCAGGGGCGATGACGTCTTCAAACATGGGAGTATGCTCAGCCTTGGGTTGCGGAACATCAGCACCGAGAAGATTAAGGAGTCGGAGGCAACACTGTGTAGAGTTGGAGGGGAGGGAAAGGGGAGAAAGAGAGAGGAAAAGAGAGCTTGATCGAAGGATTTCACTTTCTCCAACAAAGCCGTGGATCAATCCCATGTTAAAGGATCACCAGCAGTGAGTCGTGCAACACCGCCAGCACTGCACCACAGATTGATGAAGCGAGAGTTTCGCTATAGGTCAAAGGCGAGCATACCAGTTCGGGAGGATGAACCATAGGCGAGATATCCGGGTATAATGTTTCTCCAGCTTCTTCCAAGAGCAGAGGCCGAGAAGATATGATGAGGAATAAGAAAATGAGCGTGAGGAATAAGAGGTGTGCATCGGAAGTGGCGAGATGGAGAGGACATGTGTTGCCGACTGCGATCGGGCGTGTTGGAAGCTGATGGAGGGTAAGAGTGGGCGGGAGGCAAAAGAGGGACGGCATGGGTGGGTGGACAGACGTCGACAGGAGGGAGAGGATGCCGTGTAAGGAGGGGAGAGAGCGTCAAGAGTTGAGTTGAGAATGCCGCATATTGGTGAAGCCACGTGTCATATTTTAGATGAAGCTGGGTGAAAACCCAGCTTTAAAATAGGTATATAGATACTAACATATTCACAAATTCTATCCTCTGGATAATAGGTCCATTACTTAGAAAACTAGTTGAAATTGATATTTTCTTTTTACTAATTTAATGGAGAAAAAAAGGGGGCGAATTTAATGTTTTAACAATGAACACACAGAGAACATTTTTCTTATAATGAAAGTTACCTTAATGACCTCGAGAGGATGGCATATAAGTGTACTCACGATGCCAGCAGCAGCACCACCTACGGCAACTGGAGATATCCAAGAAAGAGACGCATCCAAATGTAAATGCCCTATCTGCAGTCTTGGAGGCTTGCTGTCCCATTTATCTTGAGTGGATGCAACAAACCTTTTAACAGATTCAAATGTAGCAAGTTCGATAGCCTGTGTTGGTATTATCCGAAGCATATTAACAGCATTGCCAGCCCAAAGTCCTCGCCATCCATGATGCTCAATAATCTCAAGAAAGCTTCCAGCAATATGTTCTGATCCAACTCCTACAACCATCCGCGTCCTGCACATTTGTTGTCAGTAATCCACTATATTTCTCTGCTCCAGCATGCAAAAAATGAAAAACACACTAAATTATGCTTATTGACCCACATTCATGTCCAGAGACCAGGGAATCTAAAATCAACTAGAAATTATTTACCAAAAGAGAGACTATTTGTAACAGCTGTTGGGAAAACAGAAAATTTGTTCATTATGAGAGGCTTACCCCTCCTTGTACGGTGAGAGAGGTGAAAAGAGTACAAAGATGCAAAAACCTAAAAAGGAATAACAAGAATATAAAAAAAAGAAGCCAACGCTCATCAAGCTGAGAAGTTATCATGCATGGGCAGTTTGAAAACAAATAAACAAACAGGATCCTTGAGAGAGTCTTGGTAAAAACATCTGCACCCTGATCAATAGATGACATAGGTGGAGACTGAACACTGGAGGGGTCCTTTCTATTGGACATTGGGCTGGGCCAATCCGACCCTGCCTAAAATCCGACCTGCATAACCCGACCCAAATCCGAACCCAAAATTTAGTGGGCGGGCCCTGGGTCTCAAAATGAGCCCGTATTATCGGGCCGGATTCGAGACTAAGAAGGCCCAAACCTGCAATCCCAATGGCCCGTCCTATACGATATAATTGTATCTAGTATATTCATGTTGGCCTAAATACCATGTTCTAACTTTCATGTCCATATTTCAAGTTCAGAATAAATACTTAGACCCATTAATAATCATATTTATTAGCGTGGATTGATGAAATTATTACATTAATATGCAAGAATGGAATATATGTCCTCAAGTGTTAGAATTTGTACAACTGAAGTAACCAATCTGTATTGGGTCATAGTGTCCGCATCTACAATAGAATATCTAATGGTGAATTGAATGGTGGTTTCAGTCACCATATTTTTTTTACCACATTTCTATTTCCAGCATACAACTAATATTAGAATCATGAATTAGTTGGCATACTTAAAGTATTAAACATGCATACATGCATAAGAAACAACCAGATAAATGAAAGAAGAACGGAACACATGATATTGGTGTACATAGGTGTTAAATTGGGCCGGCCCGACCCAAACCCGACCCATTTTGTTTGGGTCGGGCTTGGGCTTGGGCCTGGAATTTGATAAAATGGGCCTAGTCCCGACCCATTAGCCCATATACTTAAATGGACTTGGGTCGGGCCAACTCAAACCCGACCTAACCTGGCCCGATGCCCAACCCTAGTCCTTTCTAAATCTTGAGTATAGTGATAGTCAACCACTCCCCCTACCTAATCCTTTCATAAGAACTTGGTTATTGGCAATAAATATGGCAATTGTTAAGGACTCGTGTGGCATTAACATCGCGTAGCTAACCAGCTTTTTGGCAGAATGGATGGCATAACTGTACTCTTCTTTGTCGGAGGGTCAGCTGAGTCAAACTCTCTTTCACAGGATGGTTGGTTGTGCCGAACACTTTCATGCAGGATTGACAGTGCCAAACTCTGTTATAGTTATGGACTACGAAGCTTTTGCTTGATCTCACCATTTTCCCTCGCAAAATGGATGCCCCTTTATACTCCAAGGCACCTCATTAATGTGGTTAATTTTATTCCCACTTCATGGGCCATTCTCGACCATAAAATAATGGAAGATGGATATGGTCCATCCATATATTAGTATAAGGTACTAATATCCCATGAAATCCATTTAAGTCCATGGTGCCATAATTATAGGGCCTTCTCGTATCAAATAGGTGTGTTGTCTGAGTGTCTTCGCATCATGTACAACATCCTTCCCTTTGATTGCATGATTGGTCGCAAGACCAATCCTTCGGAACTTATTCCCATGGTCTCTTGGATAACATATGAAACCCTCATTGCGCTATGGTTGTTTTATCATGTTTATTATCTTAGTGAATGTGTGCATCTATAAGCATATGTGCCCGTACTTGTATCCTACAACTGCAATCTTCCATAAGCCTTCCTGGATCTTGTACCATATATATGTGTGTGATTGTGTGCATGCGTGTGCATGGCTGCATCTCAATGCTCTCCAGCTGTACGATGCATAGCTTCGCACCCCACCATCACTCATTTACATGGTGATATACACAACAGTTTTTGTGTATTCTGCTATTATAGGCACTTCTTATACCGGCTCCATCAAAATCTTCATAACATGGTGCATCCATGCAAGTGTGACGCCCATCTTTACCCACTAATCCGATGGTCAAGTGAGCCTTCCAGGGGACTCATACAAGTGGCCTCCAAATTCATAACCCTTCCAACTTTGAACTGAAGCTATAACTTTGCATATGTGCATCTCGAATTGTCCATTCATGTATATTCATGATCATGGAATTTAGAGGAGGTGCCAAGCCTCTCTCACATGAAGATTCAATTTTCATCAATTGAGTATCCATTCTTCGGCTAACATCCCATCACTTTCCTCGTAACATTTCAGATATGTTAGCAGATACAATTAACTGATAGCTGATCCATATAGTCGACAACCAACTCAAGAAGTTGCAATTGAATGAATACCAATCCGAATTAATCACAAGTTGTGGATAATTAATTTAGATGGAGACCAACTCAAGCAAGTGTGTTCTGGCCCAATCCAATTGAATGAATACAATCCAAATTAAATTACAAGTTTGGATAATTAATTCACAAAATTGACAGGATAAAACTAATTGTTTGATGGATAAGAATAAAACTAAGTCAATATTTAATTTGATTTTTTGTTAACTTTTATGATAGAGATAATGAATGGATTAATCTTTTGCATAACAAAAGGAAAGGTTGAGATAATGATGTAATTAGTTAGAGGTAAGCATATCTCCCATTAGGTATCTATCACCACCCGTGTTTCTATATATGAAAGGACAAAAATATCATTCTTTCATTTGAAATCCATCACCGCTCTCCATCCCCACAACAAAAAATGTTCCCACCAGGGATTGAAGCAGAATACAAGGTTACAGAAGTCGGCAATCAGTACTCGATCAGCAGAGTCACTGACTAAGGATTAATCGACAGTCAAGCGACTAATCGGAGCTAGCCGCTAGCCGGGCTTCAGTCAGTTTTGAATTTTAAGTATTTATATTTATAAATCAAATTTTATACATATATTCTTATATATTAGCATAGATTTAGTAATTTCAAATTTATAAGAATTAAAAAAAGAATCAATTGAAGCAAAAGAATATAAAATTGATCAAGTTGAGAACAAAATGTTTGCTACATAGCACGAGCTAATGTTTAAAAACAAAAAAAAACACATCAAAACATGAACATGCTTAACAAAAATAAAGCTAGCACAGCATCTGGATCAAGTTCTTCTTCATCATAGTCTTCTTCTATGTTTTCAAGCTTTAATTCCTCCTCATTCATTGGCACAACATTTGAGCTTGAAGATGAAGCTCCCTTGCCATGTTCACCTCGTTGACTTCTTCTCGGTTCCAAATTCTCTTCGATGACACTTGCATGTGCTACAGTACCCCAAGTCAATCCAGATCCTGGAAAATCCTTCTCATCCTGAGCTTGTACATTGACATCGTCTATCCACTAACCCTAATGTGCACGATTACGAGAAGAAAGAGGATCTCTTTCTTTCACAAGCCGGCATCTTTAGTCTATTCACCCAAGTATGCACAATCACGAGAAGAAAGAGGATCTCTTTCTTTCTCAAGCTGGTGTTCCTGTAAATTGGAATTAAAATGCGCATACGCAAGATCGTTCACCCTCTTTATCTCCAACATGTTTCTCTTCTTGGTATGGATCTAAAAGCAAGAATACACATAGAATTAAATATTTATATCAATTACCAATCTACAACTTGTATTCCAATTGGGTAGGACAGTAGAGTCTTTACCAAGTCAAACGTACTTCAATTACGCTCACATCCAAAGGATGAAGACATCAAGTTCAGGAGGATCTCAATGGCCATGAATTTTAAATGTGGTGTTTCATCTCCATGATTATACCACCAATTATCTATTAAAATATAGAATATGTTAAGTCAATAAAATCCAAGATGATTCCCATGACATGAATTGAAAACATCGACCAATATACCTGGATCGTAATTCTCATCATTTCTCGAATGTTGTCTCACTGCTAATGGTTTGCCAAACTCACGCGGCCAGTTCTTTATATAAGAATCTCCTTCATGGTGAAGGTCTCTTGTACATCAAAAGCTGGATAATTCCATGCAATCCATAAAACCTCCCCTCACTACAATATTTGGATCACCAAGAGATTCCGTGTAGAAGAAGAATGGGTTCAAGTGATAAGCCTCTTGATGCAATGGAATATCGAGCCTTCCTGTGGTCTTAGAGGTAACATCCACAAAAAAAGTATAAGATGACCCATACTATTAAAGATGCCATTATCGCCCGCTTAATCTCGTCAAGCCCTCTGTAGATAAATCCCATGTATGGGTGCAGATAAGGTTGCAAAAGTCGATAGTTGGTACTCGATCATCCGAGTCACTGACAAAGGATTAACCGGCTCTCTTACCACTAATCGGATTTAGTCGAGCTTTAATCATCTTTGATTTTTTTTTAATCATTTTAAATATATAAATTATTTTTATACATATATTCTTAAATATTTACATAGATTTGTACATTTTTTGTGCTATCATAATGGAATAAAAGAAGTAATAGAATTTAAATAAAAAATTGAACATATTAGAATAAGTTTGTTTTTCAAAAAAATAAAAAAATGATATCTATAAGCAAAAATCAGTCGATTAGTGTGCATATTCAGAACTAGTCAATACTCGGTCAGCCACCCCACCGACTAAACTAGTCAAACTTACTAGTCGGCCCAATTAGCTGACTTTTACAACATTGGGCATCAATCTGCATCAACCACACATAATAAACAAACCAAAGGTGTGAAAACTTGGATAGCAATCCAAAATATAGTGTTGGAGACTATGAAATCCATTGCTTCTTTTTTACCTTCATCGTTTGCAGTTCCTCCACTCGCATGAGGAAAACATCAAACTCAGCTTGTCTCTTTTCTCATTAAGGCTTTCAAGAGTGATGAAAGTGGTTGCAAATCTTGTTTGCCATGGCCTGGCAATGTCGATGTTGTTTGTAAACTTCTGCATCAAGCTCAGAGTTTTGATGTGAGAATAAATGAAAATCATGAGCATTTTTTAGAAAGAAATGGGTGAGCCCCCCTTACGGGGGTCACCGCCTTAGAAATTCATTAGACTAACTATCAAATACATTAACGTGGGCTCCCGAAAGTGTGGAGCGCAATACAGTGAGAAGCTACATTTTCGAGATAAAACCTCTGATTGTTGAAAATCAAATCATTCCTTGCCATCCAAATTGCCCATAACGCCGCAAATGACCTCGAGCAGTCATCTGTTGAATTGCCTCCGATCGTACGAATAGATCTCCATAATTACGTGCCTCCCTCGCTCCGAATCCAGCCGACGTCAACCGCCCTCCAAACCCCTTCCGACACCGGGCACTTGAAAAAAATATGTTCCGAGTCCTCCATCCCATCACATTTGTCGCATCTCGTGTCTTCGATGCCAAGCAACCTTCCCCTCTGTGCCTTATCCCAAAGATGCCCCTTTCTTAAGCACCACAGGAAAATTTAACCCCATTCGATACCCTTGAGGCCCAAATAATTTTGACGTCTGCGCAGAGGTCCCCATCTCGTTCCTCTGTCTCCGCCTTTAGTTCTTCATATGCTTTTCTGAATGTGAACGGGTATCCCTCCAGACAAAGTGATCAACATCGGACCCTGGCCCTCTTGTTTCCGGTAATTCGTCCTGCAATCTTAGATATTTCTCTGCACGTTGATCCGATAAAGCCGTTCGAAACTGTGGTGCCCACGTATCACCCACTGTCATTTGGCACAATGTGCCCTCCTTAGCAAAAGCCAAAGCATAAAGGCGTGGAAACCTCCCCTCCAATGTACCATCTCCCGTCCAATCATCCCTCCAGAATCTGAATCGACGACCATCCCCCACCACTGGCCTAAGCTTGTGCGTCAAATGCGGTAGCACCTGACGAATCCCAACCAAGAGCGGTGATTCGAACCGACATCTCCTAGCCACCAGCTCACCCTCCATGTCATATATCGCCCTCATCAATCTGACCACCAGTGCATTTGAGGGTCCCCATATGCAGGTCACCCATTTTGCAATTAATGCCTTGTTCATGCACTCTAAAACCCGCACTACAAGACCTCCTTCATCTCGCCTTCTAGTAACGTCTTCCCACCTGACCAGATGCAAACCGGCCCCCTGTTGCTTCCCATCTGACCAGAAAAACCTCCTCATCAAGACCTCTACACGCCTTCGAACTCCAACTGGCATTAACCTAGTGGAGTAGAAGAAGATCGGTATAGTTGAAAGAACATGTTTTAACAGGACTAGCTTACCCCCTAGAGAGGGTGGCAGCCTTCCAGCCCGCTAGCCTCTGTTCCATCTTCTGTATCAGCCCGTCCCAGTCCGCCTTACTTAGTTTTCCTGCTACCAACGGTAGTCCCAGATATGTAATAGGGAGGTCCCCAAGGGACACTCGATCAGCTTCGCGAGACTCTGCTTCTCCGCTTCAGACAACCCAAAAGTAATCATTGACGACTTACGCTTGTTGATCTTGAGGCCCAACAGAGATTCAAAAATCTCAACCAGGTGCACCACATTCGCGTTCCGGGCCTCCGTCCCCCCCCCCCATGAGTAGTATTGTGTCGTTGGCATATTGCGAAAGGGGGACGGAGATGTCACATCTCCTGTACCCTTCGCTCCACCCCAACTCGACCGCCTGCTTAAATAGCACGCCCAGCGCATCCGCAACCAAAACAAACAGCATTGGTGCTAACGGACATCCCTGTGTCACACCTCTTTGTGGCAGGAAAAAACCCCCTTCGGGCTTGTCATTCACTAAAATTGAGTAGGAGGATGTGGTTACGCACCTCTTCAGCCAGCTCACCCAAGTCTCTAGGAATCCTCTCCTTCTCAAAGATATCCAAAGGAACTTCCAGTCCACGCAATCGTAGGCCTTAACAAAATCTATCTTCCACATCACCCCTCTTGTCTTCATCCGCTTCCAGTCCAAGCAAATCTCCGAAGCCAAGACCAAACCATCTGCCTCCCCAGAATGAATGTTGACTGGCTCTGTAGTACCACCGATCCCAGAACCAACTTCAGCATGTTCGTCAGTAACTTAGCGACAATGAGATATATTGTGTTGGAGAGGGCAATGGGCATGTAGTCATCGACAGCAGCCTCATATATAGTTGAGGAAGTAGTCATAGAGTAGTGGGAGCGGCAGCTATGATGGTCTTTCTTCTCGATTTGCCAGCGTAATAGCTTGCTTCAATTTTTCGGGAAAAGGAACAACAATGCCCTGTTGATCTTCTCGAAACCGTTGTTTCCCTCTCTGAACTCGTTCATCACCTCTAAGATTTCTCCTTTCAATAGCTCCCAGAACTCGAGATAAAAACACATCGAAAAGCCGTCCAGACCGGGGGCTCCATTCGTATTCAAGTCCCAGGCTGCTCTCTTTACCTCCTCCGTAAAAGGGGTTAACAAGCCATCTGCCTGCTCCGACGACAAGGACGTTACGCCTCTCCCCATCCATCCCCAACCCCCTCCTCTTCTCCTTGACGTTTGGACGAAATGTCCCCTTAGCGTGCCTCCACGCGCAGCCTCTCCTGACACCCGAACCCCATTGACCTCCAAATCGTGAATGTAGTTCTTTCTCCGCCTTCCTGATGCCATACGGTGGAAAAACGATGTGTTAGCATCCCCTTCTCTGAGCTACTTCTGCCTGGATCTTTGCCGTCACTCTATTTCCTCTTATGTATCGTTTCTTAATTCCTATTTTATTTCTGGACTTCTATGTACTTTACCCATGGGGTCTCTCTCTATATAAGAGAGCCTAGGGTTCCTTGGAATAACAGAGAATTCACTTTTTCCAACATGGTATCAGAGCCCAGGGTTCAACCCTAACCCTAGACTTCCACCGCCGCCTCTCCCCTCCTCCATTTCTCTTCCGTCGCCGCCGCCGAGGGCCCCCCACCCTTCCTCGTCGTTCCTCTCGTCGTCCTCCGTCATTCCTCTCGTCGTAGGGCTCCTTCTCCTCATAGTTGGGCCCCTCCTTCTGACAGTCGGGCCCCTCCTTGCCGTCGTAGGGCCCCTCCTTGCCGTCGGGCCCCTCCTTGCCGTCGTAGGGCCCCTCCTTGTCGTCGTAGGTCCCCTTCCTGCCGTCGGGCCCCTCCTTGCCGCCAGGACTCTACTCGCTGCCGTAGGGCCCTCGCTTCGTCGTAGGGCCCACTCCTTGTAGGTTGTTCTATCTCCATGGATTTGAGTGCGTAACGTCTACATATGCACTCAAATCCAATCAAGTCTTTGTAGACACTTGTTATTGGTCTACAATCCCTAGTTCTTCATCTACGGCGACATGTCAGAGAATAAAGTTGTTATGCCCTCCATAGGCACCTTCAAAGGTCATGCGCCAATAGTCAAGATGGACGGGACAAACAATGAACTCTGGGCGATGCAGTTCACGAGTCTCATGAAGTCAAACGGTAAGAAGCATATACTTACCGAGGATGAGCCGGAAGAGAAGACTGGGATCTATGCCTCTTAGCAGGCTTATGATTCTTATGCCAAAGTTTGGCTGTCAGGCACATTGTCGATGGAAATTGCCAATGATGTCCTCCATCAGCCCACTGCCAAGGCAATGTAGGATATTCTGGCCGCTACGTATTCCCAAGTGCGGAACGAGACCAAGATGTTACATGTCCAGCATGATATATTCACGATGAAGCAGAATGGTCGGCCACTTCACTCATTGTACACATCCCTGAGAGGGATGTTCGAGAAACTATAGAGTACCATACCACTCACGGTGACTCCAGAGCAGCAAAAGACATTTCGGAATGCAACTATGGTGGGTGTACTTCTTGGCTTGCAGCCCTCGATCCTGAGTACGAGGCAGCCCGCTTTTAGATATTGGCCGATGCAATCATTCCTCCAATGGAGGATGTTTACAGGAGGCTCAGCCGCATATCTGTTTCTTCCAGCACATCTACTCCACCCCATCGGCGATGGCAGTATCGCGTGGGAGAGGTGGTCAGTCTTCTGGTCGTGGACGTGGAACCCATGGACGAGGAGGTCGCATTCGCCAGCCATGTTTGTTCTGCCATCGCACGGGCCACTCGGAGGATACATGCTACTCTAAGCATGGGTTTCCAGCATCAGCGCATGTAGTTGACCATGTACCGTCCCAATCAGCATCCATTGCAGATAACCGATTCAAAGAGCTTGTGGCACGTCTACGTGATATTATGCCACAATCGTCTACTGATCCTCCAGCTGGATCTTCAGATGTTGCTGCTACAGCTTCTGCCAGTTCGTCTGCTGCTGCTAGTACCTCAGGTAGGGCTACTGCCTTTACATCTTGTCATGATATATCTGATTGGATTATAGATTCGGGCGCCACCCATTATCTCTGCCACGATAGAGAGAGACTTGAGTCCTACAAGGACATCTCACATGGCCGCTCAGTGTTGATAGTAGATGGTACTCATTCCCCCTGGTTGGACAGGGGGAGGTTTCCTTATCGTCGTCTATGCGTCTATAGAATGTTCTACATGCTCCTGAGTTCTCCATGAATCTGTTATCTATTAGTCATATTACGAAGGATTTGCACTGTCGTGCTATATTTGACCCCTCATCTCTTATTTTTCAAGACATACTAACGGGCATTCGCCAACCATGTTTGTTCTGCCATTGCACGGGCCACTAGGAGGATACATGCTACTCTAAGCATGGGTTTCCAGCATCAGCGCATGTAGCTGACCATGTACCGTCCCAATCAGCATCCATTGCACATAACCACTTCAAAGAGCTTGTGGCACGTCTACGTGATATTATGCCACAATCGTCTACTGATCCTCCAGCTGGATCTTCAGATGTTGCTGCTACAGCTTCTGCCAGTTCGTCTGCTGCTGGTAGTACCTCAGGTAGTGCTACTGCCTTTACATCTTGTCATGATATATCTGATTGGATTATAGATTCGGGCGCCACCCATTATCTATGCCATGATAGAGAGAGACTTGAGTCCTACAAGGACATCCCACATGGTCGCTCAGTGTTGATAGTAGATGGTACTCATTCCCCCTGGTTGGACAGGGGGAGGTTTCCTTATCGTCGTCTATGCGTCTATAGAATGTTCTACATGCTCCTTAGTTCTCCATGAATCTGTTATCTATTAGTCATATTACGAAGGATTTACACTGTCGTGCTATATTTGACCCCTCATCTCTTATTTTTCAAGACATACTAACGGGCAGGGTGATTGGTTGTGGCTCTAAGCAGAATGGTCTCTATCGGCTGGTCCGGAACTCTTATGTTGGCGTCTCTTCTCATTCCGTTGGACCAGTATCTCCGTACATCTGGCATCTTCGCTTTGGCCATCTCCCTCTCTAGAAAATGCGACATCTCTTGCCTCAGATCTCTCCCAGTTCATCATTTCGCTATGAAGCGTGTCAATTGGGAAAGCATCATCGGTCTAGCTTTCCTAGTTGTCAGAGTCGGAGCAGGAGCTCTCCGTTTGAGTTATTTCACATTGATATTTGGGGTTCGAGTCGTGTACCTGATCATCACAGGTTTTATCTTGTTGTGGTGGATGATTTTTCTCGTGTATCTTGGGTCTTTCTTTTAAAGAATAAATCTGAAGCAGGGGATGTTATTAAAAATTTGATTAATGAAGTGCAGAATGTTTTTTCTTCTAATGTCAAATATGTGCGCACAGATAATGCATTGAAATTCTGCACCCGATCTCTCTCTCAGTTTCTCTCGTCTAAGGGTATTATTCACTAAACCACTTGTGATTACACATCTCAGCAGAATGGCATGGCAGAAAGAAAGCATCGTCATCTTCTTGACAACACTCGAACCCTCCTTATTTAGAGTTGTGCTCCCATCACTTTCTGGGGGGATGCTGTCCTTACAGCCTGCTACCTGGTCAATCGTATGCCATCATCTGTCCTTGGTGAGAAAATTCCTCTATCTATCATTTTTCCTGATAAGGAATTATTCTCACTTACTCCTCATGTCTTTGGTACTGTTGCGTTTGTTCATCTCCTGTCCCCTGGACTTGACAAACTCTCTCCTAGAGATGTCAAGTGTGTCTTTGTCGGTTACTCTCGGACTCAGAAGGGCTATCGATGTTATGACCCTATAAACAAGAAATATTTTGTCAGTGCTAATGTCATGTTTTTTGAATCCGTTATGTACTTTTCCCGTGCAGGTGACAGGCTGGTCCCGTCCACTACCAACAGTGATGTCTATGTTCCTCCTCCTAATTTGAGTTCACCTGAGTCCACTCCAACTCCAGTTGCGACGCCGCCACCACCACAGCCAAATCCGCCACCGCCACCGCCACAACCTCCTATTCCACCTTTACCAAAATTCTATACGCGTCGGTCAGGTCCTGCTCAGGCTACACGTCAGGCATCCATCACACCTCATGTATGTTCAGATGGCATCACTACTGACGGGTCAGATATGGTACATGTGCAGGATTCTTCATTGCAGGAGGAGACTACACCATCCAGTTCAGTGAACGACAACCTTGATATTCCCATTGCTATCTGGAAGCAAAAACGGACTTGTGTGTCTTATCCTTTTGCTTTACAGGTGTCCTTTCATTGCCTCACAGGCGACTTTCAGAGATTTGTTGCGGCTTTGTCTTCTGTGGACATACCACGGACCAATCAAGAAGCTATGAAGATTGATTGCTGGCGACTGGCTATGGAAGACGAGATGCGTGCCTTACAGTCTCATGGCACATGGAGCTTGGTTAATGCTCCTCCTGACGCATCCATTGTTAGCTACAAGTGGGTATTCATGGTAAAATACCATGCTGATGGCAGTCTAGATCGCTACAAGGCACGGTTGGTCGCGAGAGGTTTCACACAAACCTATGGCGTGGACTATATGCATACATTCTCTCCAGTGGCCCGTCACTCTACTCTTCGCATTCTTTTATCAGTTGTTGTGGTACGTGACTGGACTATATCTCAACTTGATGTCAAGAATGCTTTCTTGTATGGAGATCTGTAGGAGGAAGTCTACATGCAGCAGCCACCAGGGTTCACTACTGAGGGGGAGAAGCATATGGTGTGTAGACTTCACAAGGCGATTTATGGCCTTAAACGGAGCCCAAGTGAAGGATATGGTGATATCATTAAGCGCATCATGGAAGCGTGAGGATCGCATCGTATGCGACCGGGAGCGATTAGTCGCATTAGTTGCTCGATGCAATGGAAATTAAAATTTTTCATGTGACGAAACCACATGATCCGAGAACGCTTCTCACATCGTTTCGTCGAAACCACAAACAATTAATAGGATTACCTCTTGAAGTGTGGTTGCGATCGAGTCTCTAAACGAAGAGACCTCCTGTCTTAAGTCCGATCCGACAAAGGAGACGCTTGCGAGCGTGTTGATGAAACACGTGCTTCTCGCAATCCATGTTGAAGATCCAAGCCACGGATATCCTGATCTCGACAAACGAGATACGACGTCTTCTTCACGAGCAGGGCACACCGAAGTAGACGGAGATCCACGAGCAAACCATCGGGCAGCATAGCAACGACGCGGCGGCGACGGAGAATCTCTCTAGGGCATCCATGGTGGATGGCCACATGAGAGAGATAGAGAGAGTAGGCGTGTAGAGAGAAAGAAAGAGAGAGAGTTGTTGTATCACCTATTGTAGTTGTAACCAAGAAGAGCAAGGATTGCCTCTCCTTTTATAATATTTTAGGATCCATGGATCTCAATCCATGGGACAACACAAATCCAATGGCTTACATTGATTTGTGTTTCTTTTAATCGTCAAGATTTTGTTGGTAAAAAACCAACAATTAATTTAATTTAGATTAAATATATATTGATAAATCAATATGATTTATTATCAAATTAAATCAATTAAGCATGGAGATTTATGGAATGAAGATTGCATCCTTCCATAATATGGGATTTGGTGGCAATCTCATGTAATCTCATGAGATCTCATGAGATTACATTATTCCATGGAAATCTCCAAGATTTACAACAACACTTGTTGTAAATTATTATACAAAAATAATTCATAATTATTTTGTGAATATTGCAATCTTGTTATTGGAAAATTGTGAATCACATTTACAACCCAAAATAAAATATGAATTACATTTTCAATTAATTGTCCAATGCGAATCCAATTCACATTAACATTTAATTCACAAATGTAAATTACAAATAGCTCTCTCTTATATATTATAAATCACAATTATAATATATATGACTAATATAGATATTGTTATCCACATTATTCATATCCATGATAATTAAATCACATTTAATCATCTTGGATCTCTATTCTCATGTGCCCAAATAATATGAATCACATTCACATTATTCACATCTTTGATAATTAAATCACATTTAATTATCTAAGATAACTCTCCTTATAATATGAATCAAATTCATGTTACTCATGATTTTTAAATCACATTTAATTATCCATTTTCTCAGTGCTCAGATACTTATATCAATAATGAAATTATCCTGAACTCTTTCAAGGATAATGCGCTTTCTCCGCGGATACTTGGAGATAAGGACATGATGAGTGTATTGTTCCATGTATAGTGACTTGGATATTGAGATCATATCTCAAATCCAGATCGCGGGCATCCCATAGATGCTTGAATAAATCAAGACCGCAAATCTAATCTTCTCATTGCATCTAAATCACATTCAGATCAATGTCCAACATTTGAACCAAGATCAGATTACTTCTCTACCGAGAAGAGTCACTAAAATCCAGACCCGTTTCATCACTCCCTAAGAATGGAAACGTCATGGTTATACAATCGTTTATGATCACATCACCCTCGAGTATTCCCAATACCTGTGCATCTTGCATACTGGAAGACTCAGAATAGACTTGAAGTATTAGATCAACTTTACACTGTCTACTTCAGGGTTTTATCAGTAAGTTTCTCATTTGATCATTGGGAATCGGTATCGATCATATACTTTCCAAAAGCATATATCATACCTAGGTCTTAATCATATACTTTTCAAAAGTATATATCAAACCTACAAATTCAGTCAAGCTTCCAAAGCGAGACGACCGTGCACGGAATTTGATTCTTCCCAATATCTCATGAGTGAGCTCATGTCTTCCGGTTCAGTAATGAACCTGTATGATCCCTTTGAGAGATCGTATTACTCATGTGCCCTTACATGCACACCAGCGCGCCGGTGTATAGACCTTGATTAGGTCATCAACCTATTGGTCTGCCAAATGTACATGCTCAGACATATAGTAATACATCTGTCTCATGTCTGTATCGTGACAGCATACGATATAGGACTTTGGTTATCTCGATCTCGTTAAGTCAACTCTTTGACCTAACTAATCTGACGCCTCTGAATCTCTATTCCTATGTAGAGGACTTGCATCAAGAGGTCGGTCAGATATCAGCGTAACTGAGAAAGGATTGCCATCTCCTACCCAGGCTGGAGATCATCTCTTAACAATCATTTGACGGTGCTTAATGAGTCTTCAATCTAACTCTTTAGATATCCATCCAAGCACCAGCCTCTATGACTCAATTATTGAATCAACAGCTATATGATTATTAAGATGACCATGGTACATAACCCTAATTGTACTAAGGGACCTATTATGCAAATTAGTTATTCTTCATTTCAGATCAGGGAATGATATTAGCAATAACATTTATTGCATAATGGCTAGCCATGGGCTCGCATGTCCAACACCAAGGGCATGGTTCCAGAAGCTTTCCCATCTGAGTGGACGACAAGGGTTCAAAATATCAAATGCAGATCACTCGTTGTTCATTCAGAAGTCTTCTACAGGTATGGTTGTCATCATGGTCTATGTGGATGATATTCTGGTTACAGGAGATGATGTTCATGGAATAGAGAGGGCAAAAGCATTCCTGGGCTGTCAGTTCGTCACAAAAGATCTTGGAACCCTAAGATACTTTCTGGGGTTGGAATTTGCCAGGAATGCACAGGGTCTAGTGATGACCCAAAGGAAGTACATTACAGATCTTTTGGTTGAAACAGGTATGGTTGGATGCAAACCATCGAGTACTCCTATGGATCCTAGCATGAAGTTGTATGATGATGACACTGCAGAAGTAGACAAGAGGAGATATAGAGAGATGGTGGGTAAGCTCCTTTATATTACCATAACTCGACCCGATATTGCCTTTGCAGTAAGTCGGGTGAGTCAATTTATGGAGCAGCCACGACAAGTTCATATGGATGCCATATATATGATACTGAGGTATCTAAAGTCTTCTCCAGGCTCAGGGTTGCTATTTCGAAAGGGCACAGATTAATCTATTTCAGCATGTGCAGACGCGGATTATGCAGGGTGCCCTAAGGATCGAAAGTCTACCTCAGGATTTGTCGTGTTTGTTGGGAGCTCTCTGGTTTCTTGTAAAATTAAGAAACAAACCATTGTGGCAAGGTTCATGCAGAATCTGAATATCGGGCCATGGCGCAAGCAAGCACGGAGATGATGTGTGTTCGATCTGTACTAGAGGATCTACATATAGTCGTACCTTTACCCATGCAGCTTCTGTGTGACAATCAGGCAGCATTGTTTATTGCCAACAATCCAGCCTTCCATGAAAGAACAAAGTATATCGAAGTTGACTGCCATTACATGAGAGACTTGATCCAGTGAGGCTTGATATCTACATCTCATGTGAGCTCAGGGGATCAGACTGCTGACATATTCACCAAGTCGTTGCTCAGAGGACCCTTCCAGAGATGTTCTTCCAAGTTGAGCATGATAGACATCTATGCTCCACCTTGAGGGGGAGTGTAGAGACTTATATTATGATGTTATGTACCATTTCTTAATTCCTGTTTTGTTTCTGGACTTCTATGTACTTTACCCATGGGGCCTCTCTCTATAAGAAAGCCTAGGGTTCCTTGGAATAACGGAGAATTCACTTTTTCCAACAGGCTTGGCAGGAATGATACCACTTTCAAGGGGCAATGGTTTTACTTTGAAAATGTACTTGCGCACTGTAATACATTGTACAATTTCTGGATTTCCAACTGATGTACCTTCTCGTTAATTAATGAATACTTTGGTGTGGTGACTCCCGCCTTGGGAGGGCTCCCCCATTTTCTTATTCAAAAAAATCTCCATGCTAATGTTCCACCTTCCACATTGTTTGCACAAGTGAATAGTTTGTTGTTGTCATAGTGTATCAGTGACATTACTCTTCTCCTTGTATTGTTACATGTTGCAGATGATAAAAATAGAGTGTCAATGGTTGTGTATTACCTTCTCTCAAAGTCAACAAATCCCAATTTCACAATAAGCACATGAAGGAATTGTCCCATCTTTCCATAACCAATTTCGCATTGATTGTCGTTCAATCAAATCCAGATTCCTAATGGTCATTAGGGATATTACTGTGGTCATGACTTGACTTTTCCTATTGCTCCGGGGGAGAGTTTCTATAACGGTTGGGTAGTGGAGTAGTTGCTGCCAAGGGAGGGGCATGCACCCTTGGGGCCCGGGTAGAAGACTAGGTGACCGCGATCCCAACTGCTACTGTAGTTGCGATGGTTGAAGGACATGTTGCTTGGCACACCGAGGTGTTGATTTGACGGTGTTGGCCTCGGTATGTGAGTGCTTTAGCCTGGTGCTCGAGCGCGGGCCAAGTAGTCATGGTTGGTTTACTAGTGCTTCATTTGTCACTTAGAGTTAACACTCATGTACCGACCAATGTAGGCCACATTGGTCGGTATTCCGAGTGGGAGCGCTAAGAGGGGAGTTCCAGGAAATGTGGTTAATGAAGTTGGAAATGGGACGTGAATCTCCTGTGCATAAGGAGGATTGGGCTAGTCACGAAGATTCGCGGGATGGAATCTAGATTGTGAATCGGAAGTATCAATTGTGAAGTGGAGCTAAGTGGACGTGTTGGGAACTTAGTTAGGATGCACTATACCCCACCGCATGCCTACGGATGCACCCCAACCCTAAGGGTGTGTTTGGTTGGGGGGTTAGGGTAACCCCCCAAAACCCACACTTTTAACCCACTAGTGGGGCCCACTCCCTTCCCATCAAAAAAAATATATATTATACCATCGTATCATCTAAAAATCATAAAATACTCAACTTCTACTCACTATTCCAAACTTCAATACAATCACATCACAACAACCACCCACTTTTTCAAATTTCAATGCAATCATATCATAATAACTATCAACTTTTTCAAATTCCAATACAATCACATCACACAAACCCTCCCAACCCTTAACCCACCAACCAAACACACAAACACAAAACCGGGTTATCCTCCCCTGGATAACCCACGAACCAAACGCACCCTAAGGTATTTTTTTTGCCTTAGAGTCAGAGTGTGAGGTCTCACCCAGACCAAGACCACAGATTATCCACGAAGCTTGGTTACTCATATCCATATCTAATAACCATAATAAAAATGTGATTCTTGTGAGATCAGGTTACCTAGTTTCTTTCTCTTTCGCACACATTTAAATTATATCCTGCTTGTTGTTGTATAGTTTTGTTTAATTCGTATTGGGCAACTTTGCGCATAACGTATCTACGTGTGGATCCGTAGGTCCTCAGCAGTGAGCAGCTTGGAGTCGCCTTTTTGTGCAGCTTCACGACACTTTTTGTGGTACAGTTGTTGGTATTTTTACTATCCTTCTTTGCTTGTATCATTTTTGTTGAGAGACATGGCATGTAGTACGTATGTTGGGACACATCTTTTAAATATGCATACATGTATATTTTGTGGATATGGATGTACATTGCAAATGTAATGGATGGAAATGGAAATGGAATGTAATGAAAATTGGTGTATGGAATGAATGAATGGAAATATAGGTTGTGGTTGTAAATGGGTTGAATGAGAAGCAAAAATTTTAAATTCATATGCATGTTGGTATTTTCTCCTGTTGATCAATTCATATGTGCGTAGATTGGTTTGCCGAGTACCCGGATCCTAGGAGCGTCACACATGAAGTTGTGGAGCTTCTCAAACATCCTGCGTAAGGATGTGTACAGTGAGTAGAGAGGTTGTCTGTTCTGCTTGATAGTGAAGATATCATGCTGTATTTGAAGGATCTTGGTCTCATTCCGTGCCTGAGAATAGTTCACCGCGAGAATATCCCAGATTGCCTTGGCAGTGGGCTGATGCAACACATCATTGGCGATCTCAATCGTCAATGTACTTGACAGCCAGACTTTGGCATAAGCATTGTCTGCCTCCCACGAGGCATGAATCCCTGTTTTCTCCACCGGCTCATCGTCAGTAAGAATATGCTTCTTACCATTAGACTTCATAAGGCTCATGAACATAAGACCCAGAGCGCATAATTCATCCTATCCATCTTGACAATCGGTATCGGACCTCAGAATGCACCTGTGGCAGGTGCGTCGACTTTGTTTTCTGGCATGGTGTCGAATGAAGATCACAGGGGATTCGTAAACTGATAGACATGTGAGGATTCGATTGCATGTGTAGACCTATGCAATCAAATCCATAATAATCGAACGAGGAGAGAACGACGGAAAAGGGGGGCTGGTGGTAGTAGAGGCCGACGGCCTATAGCGGTGTAGAGAGGATGCGCGGCGTAGAGGGGATGCACGGTGTCGAGGGAAAAGGGGAGGTGGCGCATCGACGGAAGAAAAGGGATCGACGGGCGACGGCGCCGGTGGAAGGGGGGGTTGGCAAGTGGCGACGCCGGTAGAAGGGAAGGGCTTGCAGGCAGCGGCGGCGCCGAGATCGAAAGGGTGGAAGGGCGAGGCTGGCGGGTGTGGAATAGAGATAAGGTATACGAGCTCCGGTCTAGGACCGCCGCTCTGATACCATGTTGGAGAAAATGTGTGCATTGTTTATTTCTGAGAACCATAGGCTCACTTATATAGAGGAGAGACCTATGGGTGAATTACGTATGACGGAAACAGAAAAATAAAGTAAAGGAAAAGGTACATAGATAATATGGAAATACATAAATATCTCTACATAACCTAACAATCATACTTAACTACTAGCCAATAATCATACTAAGTTAGAACATGAACAATCATATGAATTAGGAAATATAAAGGAAAGGTAAAACATGAAAATTGTAGCAATAACAAAACCAAATGTAGCAATAATGATTAAAAAAAGCATGCAATGACATAAAAAGGTGGTTGAATTCAAAAAAAACTAACCTAGTTAGCGCATGAATTGGAGAGAACCTTTAGAGCTGGAGAGGACCTCGCGGTGGTTGGAATTGCTTATCGAGGCATCAGAACAACAGGTGACAACCGACGGTGGAGATGGCAGTGATTGGAAGAAACTGGTAACAATTAAAAGGGGGTTCGGGAGGGGTTTTGCGCTAGAAGGATTTGGGTGGGGCTTACTCTCCGATAATAAGCCCTACTTGAAGGGAGTTTGGTATTCATGACGAGTTTTGGGAGGGGTATCCAGGAAAATTCTGGGCAAACAATCCAAGTAAAAATCGTTGATTACTCGACCGACCAGGCCAATTGATCAATCCGAGTAGTCGGTTAGACCGACTATAGGCCAATTTGCCCTGGTCGACACGATTACATGGCCGAGTCGACTAATCGAACTGAATAGTCGACCTAATTAGCTGATTTTTACAACTATGACTATATCTTAGTGCATGTTATGAATGCATGTTATGAGGGCCATTACATATATAATTATGAACCAAATATAAATGTATGTAGAAACTACTAAGATACATGTTTTGTGGTGGCTTCCAGATCTTTGAGAACTAAGATGCATTCCACCCTTTTGTTTCGTGATATGTGCATATCAATGTGTTACAAACTCTTGATATGTGATGCTTTTTGCTACTTTGATTTGAGATGCCTCGTGAAAGGCTTGGACATATATGCGGTCCTCCAAGATGTATGCATAACTTGGTAACTTACGCGGACTATTTTGTACTTAGTTAAATAGCTTCACTTAAATGTAGCCACCCAAAAGCAATGCAAGAAGTAGATGCGGAAACTTAGATGTATTGGGATACTGGTGCATGAATGACCCCTACCCTTGGTTATTTCGGTAACTCGAAGCCATACCACTTAGAACATATGTTCTCAAAGTCATGGGTTAATCTTTTATTGTATTTTAAATGATGTAACTAATGAGAATCATTAAGTGGTGTTGCAATGAAGTGGCATATTTCATGTAAGAACTTAGACTAAGATAAAGATAACAACCCAAGGAAATCATGAGCCTGCGGGATAATGGCTTGACTTAAACTTGTAAAAGGGGAAGGAAAAGAGATTAGGTTGCATTGTTGGGCCCTAATGTCACATATATGTGTGTGTCACATAGTGATAGGTCATGTCAAATCCCACTTAATGGTCTAGTGGTAATACAGTGTATCTAATGCACAAAAGACCAGGGCTCTAATCCCACTTTTCCATGGGTTGTGTTAGGTAGTCGACGACCAACGTAAAAAATAGTCAAGGAGCTTTCCCATTATCTCTTTGTATCTCCTCTTACCGATCTCATCGGTATCGTCATTGTATAGCTTCATGTTAGGATCCATAGGAGTAGTGGAAGGTCGACACCCAATCATGCCTGTCTTAACAAACATATATGTTACATATTTTCTTTGGGTCATCACAAGACCTTGGGCATTCCTAGCATATTCCAACCCTAAGAAATGCCTTAGGGTGCCCAGATAGTTGGTAACAAATTGCCAACCCAGAAATTCTTTTGCCATCTTTATTCCATGCACATCATCTCCTGTAACAACTATATCATCAACATACACCATGATAACAATTGTGCCTCTAGGTGTTCTTTGCACAAATAGAGAATGATCTGCATTTGACCTCTTGAACCCATGCCGTTCAATTAGATCCGAGAGCTTCTGAAACCATGCCCTTGGACTTTGTTTAAGACCATATATTGCCTTATGGAGTCTACATACCTGTTGATACTCCTCCTCAGCGGCAAACCCCAGAGCTTGCTGCATGTATACCTCCTCCTGTAGATCTCCATACAAAAATGCATTTTTAATATCTAGCTGAAACAAGGGCCAGTCACATACCACTGCAACTGAAAGAAGACCACGTAATGTGGAGTGGCGAGAAACAGGAGAGAATGCGTCCAAGTAGTCTACACCGTAGGTCTGGGTAAAACCACGTGCCACCAATCTTGCCTTGTAACGATCAAGGCTTCCATCAGCATGATGTTTAATAGTAAACAACCATTTGCAACTGATAATAGAGGTACCAGGAGGGGCAGATACCAAACTCCATGTACCACGAGATTGCAAGGCGACCATCTCTTCCTCCATAGCTAAATGCCAACGATTATCTTTTAAGGCCTCCTGATAAGTTCGTGGAATGTCCACAGCAGACAGAGCAACTGCAAACTTCTGAAAGTCCCCTGTCAGGCGATGAAAGGACACATAGGAAGCAAGCAGATATGACGCACATATACGCTTTTGCTTCCGAACAACAATGGGTACATCCAGGTCATCTGGAACATCTTCCTGTAATGATTCCTGCACAGAAATATCTCCAAACCCATCGTCAGAAACCATGTTTTCAGAACAAACCTGGGGCGTGATGGATGACGGGCGATGACCATGAGCAGAAAGTGGACGATGTGTATAGAATTTGGGTAGTGGTGGAACAATGGACACTGGTGGTTGTGATGAGGGAAGAAGTGGTGGTGGAGATGGTGGTGGCGGTGGAGGCGGTGGTGGTGGTGTGACATTTAAAGGAGAGAACTGACTTGTAGGAGGAGGTGGCATGTAAATTTCAGTATCAGACTCTGAAGCGGCCAACCTGTCACCTGAAGGAGAGAAATACATCACAGACTCAAAAAATGTGACATCAGCGCTTGTATAGTATTTTCTGCGTAACGGATCATAGCATTGATATCTCTTTTGGGTTCTGTAGTACCCAACAAATACACATTTGACAGCTCTAGGAGAGAGCTTATCAAGACCTGGAGCCAACTAATGAACAAATGCAACAGAGCCAAAGACAAGAGGAGGAAGAGAGAACAACTCCTTCTCAGGGAAGTCTATAGTGAAAGGAATTTGCTCACCCAAAACAAATGAAGGCATACGATTCATAAGATAGCATGTCGTAAGTACAAGATCACCCCAAAACGAGTGTGGGGCACGATTCTAAATAAGAAGGATTCGAGTGATGTCAAGTAAATGTCGATGCTTCCTTTCTGCAACACCGTTTTGCTGAGAGGTGTAAGCACATGATGTTTGATGTATTATACCACAGGAGGAGAAGAAGGATAGTACACGGGTACAAAACTCTAAAGCATTATCGATCCTTATAAATTTCACAGTAGAAGAAAACGGATTCTGCACTTCATTGATAAAAATTTTGATCACATCTCCTGCTTCAGATTTATTCTTCAATAGAAAGACTCACGACAAACGGAAAAAATCATCCACTGCAACAAGATAAACATGTCCCTGGTGATCAGGAACACGACTTGAACCCCAAATATCGACATGAATTAACTCTAATAGGGAGCTACTGCTCTGACTCTGGCGACTGGGAAACGATGATCGATGATGCTTTCCTAACTGGCATGCTTCACAGTGGAAGGAGGAACCCGGAGAAATTTGCGGCAAAATGTGGCATAGTTTGTGGAGAGGGAGGTGACCAAAACGTAGATGCCAAGTGTAAGAAGAGACTGGTCCGGTTGAATGAAGGGATGTGTCTGCATAGGGAGTGTGGACCAGGCGATACAGATCACCTTGCACACGGCCATAACCAATTACTCTGCCCGTAAGAATGTCCTGAAAATAAAGAGACGATGGATCAAAAATAGCTCGACAGTGTAAATCCTTCGTAATCTGACTAATAGATAACAAATTTATAAAGAAATCGGGAGCATGTAACACATTCTGCATATGCATCAATGGCATCAAACTAATCTCCCCCTGTCCAGTGATTGGGGAATGGGTCCCATCGGCCATCACCACCGTTCTTCCCGGAGGAACATGTCTATATGTAGTAAGCTGCTCTCTGCCTCCACATAAATGGTGGGTTGCGCCAGAGTCCATAATCTACTCTGTAATCGCGAGTCCATGACAAGAGGTAAAAGCAGGAGGACTACCTGAGGTGCTGGTTGTAGCGATCGTAGTAGCAGAGGCAGAAGCTGCCACATCTGAATGTCCCGGAGATGAGGCAGGAGGCATGATATCCTGGAGTCTGGCCACGAGATCATCAAATCTCTGATCTGAAGTAGAAGGCGCTAGAGACTCAACCTGTTCCGCTACCCATGTTGATGCTGGGAAACCATGCTTAGAATAGCATGTATCCTCTAAGTGACCAGGACGATGACAATACGTGCAGGGCTAACGGATTCGACCCCCTCGATCATGGGTCCACGTCCATAAAAAGTAGATGAACCGCCTCTACTCCTGGAGGCTTCCATCGCTGAGGAGGCCTGGCTAGAAGTAGTAGTCGGGACAATAATCCTGCTGAGTCGACGAAAAGCTTCCTCAATAGGAGGAATAGTAGCATCCACAAGGATATGAGAGCGAGCAGTGTCATATTCAGTATCAAGTGCAGCAAGGAATACACGCACCATGGTAGCATTCATGTATATCTTCTGTTGCTCAGGAGTGGCCGTCAGAGGCATGAAGTTGTGGAGCTTCTCAAACATCCCACGTAAGGATGTGTATAGTGAGTGGAGAGGCCGTCCATTCTGCTTGACCGTGAATATATCATGCTATAATTGAAGAATCTTGGTCTCATTTCATGCCTAAGAATAGGTTGTTGCAAGAATATCCCACATTGCCTTAGCAATGGATTGATGCAACACGTCATTGGTGATCTCTATCGTCAATTTCCCTGATAGCCAGACTTTGGCATATGCGTCGTCTGCTTCCCACGAGGCATGAATCCATGTTTTCTCCATCGATACATCTTCGATAAGAATATGTTTCTTACCATTAGATTTTATAAGGCTTATGAACTGCATCGCCCAGAGCTCATAATTCGTCCCGTCCATCTTGACAATCGGTGTCAGACCTCTGAAGGCACCTGTGGCGGGTACATCGACTTTGTTTTCTGACATGAGGCCGAATGGAGATAACATGATTTGTAGATTGATAGATAGATGTCTACACAGACATGTTAGGATTCGATTGCATATGTAGACCTATGCAATCAAATCCATGAACCGAGATGAACGAAGCAAGAGAATGATGGAAGGCGACGCCGACGATAGTGGAGGCCGACAATCGGGTCGTCGGGTTGGATGTGTCCGGGGAGGCGGCAGTAGGCCCGAGATGTGTTACGGGTCTGAGATGTGCTGGGGGGCGGGAGGGGGGTCGTGGCACCGAAGGAGAGGGGCGGGAGGACCGCGCGAGGGGCGGCGGCGCCGAAAGAGGGAAGGGGACCTGTGGACGGTGGCGCCGAAAAGGGGAAGGGTTGCGGGCAACGTCGAAGAAGGAGGGAGGAGAGGGGGTTGGCGGGTAGGGATTAGGGTTAGGGTATACGAACTCTGATCAAGGACCGCCGCTCTGATACCATGTTGGAAGAAATGAGTGCGTTGTTATTTTTGTGAACCCTAGGCTCTCTTATATAGGAGAGTCTTATGGGTAAATTACATAAGATGGATACAGAGAAAATAAGATAAGAAAACATTACACATAGAATATGTAAACATATAAATATCTCTACAATTAGCCATAAATAAGGCTGAGGGACTGTCGCATTCCAGCGACATGGGAAGAGGTACATCTATATGTAAATCAGTTAGGACTGCTCGAACCAAAAAATCTATGTACATGCTTGTGACATAGCTCTATACTCAGATTCATCACTAGATCTAGCAACAACAGTTTGCTTCTTACTTTTCCATGAGATCAGTGAGTCTCCAATACATATAGCAAATCCAGACATGGACTTCCTGTCCTTGGGGTACCCTGCATAGTCTACATCTGTGCATGCTGAAATAGTAATAGAGCTACCCTTTTTGAATAGCAACCATGCACATGGGGATGATTTAAGATACCTTAGTATCATTTGTATTGCATCCATATGAAACCGACGAGGTTGTTCCATGAATTGGCTCACCCGATTGACTGCAAACGAAATATCGGGTCTCGTAATGGTAACATAAAGAAGCTTTCCAACCAACTCTCGATATCTTCTCCTGAACCTCATCACTATCATCATCATAAAGCTTCATGCTTAGATCCATGGGTTTCGTTGCAGGTCTACATCCAAGCATACATCTGTCACTTAGCATGTCAGTAACATATTTTCTCTGAAAAAGGGAAGGGGAAAGTCATTGCCAAATGCTCATTACAAGCCCTTGTTGATTTCTAGCAAACTCCAATCCCGAAAAATATCTAAGAGCTCCTAGATCCTTGGTAACAAATTCACAACCCAGAAGTTCTTTCTCCCTTCTTATTCCCCGCATATCATCTCTTGTAATAAGAATGTCATCCACATACACCATAATAGCAGGCATGCCTCTGGATGTATTCTGTAAAAAAGGAGTGATCTGCATTCAATCATTTGTACCCATATTTCTCAAACAAGTCTGAAAGCTTCTGCAACCAAGCTCTATGGATCTACTTAAGGTCTAAATCGCCTTATGAAGTTTATACATCTGTGAACAATCCCCCTCAACAGCAAATCCCGGCGGTTGTTGCATATAGACTTCCTCTTGAAGATCACCATATAGAAATGCATTCTTGACATCTAAATGACACAACGACCAATCTCGAAGTACGACAGCAGAGAGTAGAATTCGTAAGGTGGAATGACGAGCAACTGGTGAGAATGTGTCAAGATAATCCACCATGTATGTCTAAGTAAACCCTCGTGCAACCAAGCGCGCCTTGTATATGTCGATGCTACCATTCGCATTTTGTTTCACTGTAAAAAACCATTTACATCTTACTATAGATACTCCAGTAGGAGCTGGGATGAGACTCCAAGTACCTCTCGACTGAAAAGCGATCATCTCTCCCTCCATAGCTAAACATCACCGAATGTCCTTCAGAACCACTTAATAATTCCGTAGAATGGCCACGACTGATAATGCAACTGCAAAGTTCCTGAAATCGCCAGTCAAGCGACCAAAGGAGACCATGGATGCTATAGGATATGACGCACAGCTACGCTTCTGCTTGCGAAGCACAATAGTTAAGTCCAAATCAGCAGCCTTCACATCTGTCCCCTGTAAAGAATCATGCTCAGGCAGACCATTAGACCCATATTAGAAACTTTATTTTCAGAACATACCTCATGCGTGCAGATGATGAGCGATGACCATGAGCAGAAGTAGGTCGGCGGGTATAGTGATGCAACAATGGTGGTAGTAGTAAGTGGAGGTGGCATAGGTAGTGGTGGTGGTGGCGGTGGTGGTAGTGAAGGAGGTGGTGGTGATGGAGGTGGAGGTGGAGGATCATGGTGGTGGTGACACGTATATGTCATCATCAGTGTCTGACGGCGTCAATTGATCACCTGTAGGAGAAAAGTACATCACAAACTTGAAAAAGGAGACATCGGCACTAACGTAATACTTCTTATGCATTGGATCATAACACATAAACACTTTCTGTGTCCTGGAGTACCCGACAAAGACACACTTGACAGCTCTAGGAGAGAGCTTGTAAATACCTGGGACAACTGGTGGATGAAGGCGACTGAACCAAACATACGAGGAGTAAGTGAGAACAATTCCGTTTCAGGATAGGAAATAGAGAAAGGAATTTTCTCACCCAAAAATGGCGAGGGCATGCGATTAATAAGATAGCATGCCGTTAAAACAACATCGCCCCAAAAAGAATGAGGAGCACGACTCTGAATGAGAAGCACCCCGGTAACATCAAGCAAATGACGATGCTTCCTTTCTGTAATACCATATTGTTGGGAAGTATAGGCATATGATGTTTGATGAATAATACCTTGGGTTGAAAAGTAATTGGAGAGAGTATTAGTTTCAAGGCATTATCAGTTCTTTGTACTTCAGATAGGAAATTTTTGATAACATCTCTAGCTTCAGATTTATTCTTTAATAAAAAGATCCAAGATAGACGAGAGAAATCATCAACCTCAACCAGATAAAACATGTGTCCTGGTGATCAGGAACACGACTGAGACCCCAAATATCTATATGAAACAACTCAAAAATAGAGCTACTGCTCCGACTCTGACGACTGGGGATGCTTTCCCAACTGACATGCCTCACATTTAAAGGGTGTGTGAGGCAAGATCTAAGGCACGACACAATTTCTGGAGCGGGAGATGACTAAAATGCATGTGCCACGTAAATGGTGAAACATGTCCAGCAGAAAGAGAGGAGATTCCGGCATAGGGAGTTCGAACTAGGTAATAGAGACTGCCCCACTCATGGCCACGCCCAATCACCTTACCCGTAAGGATGTCTTGAAAAACAAGAGAGGATGGGTCAAAAATGGCTCGGCAATGTGAATCCTTCCTAATCTGGCTAATGGACAACAAATTCATAGAAAAATCAGGTGCATGTAACAAATTATGTAGATGCATAGATGGTGTGAAGCTAACCTCCCCATGTCCAATGATTGAGAAATGAGTCACATCTGCAATAAACATAGTTCGTCCTGGAGGAACCCTGTCTCCATACAAGTCATGTGTGACACCGGAGTCCATAATCCATGCTATAACATCAGATCCACTATTTCTAGTGAGTGCATAAGTAATGCTTGAGGTACTGGAGGAGGTTGAAGCATCTACATCTGAATGACTCTCGGGGGCCGACGAAGACATCACGGGACTGGCAGGAGGTATAATGCCCCTCAATCGAGCTACAAGATCATCAAAATGTTGATCCAAAGAGGAAGGGGTTGGGGGCTCAATTTGTTCAACCACTCGAGCATAGGCAGGCAATCCATGCTTGGAGTAGCATGTATCCTCTGTATATCCAGGACGATGGCGGAAATAACATGGCTGACGAACACAACCTCCTCTACCCCGAGGTTCGCGGCCACAAAACTGAGAAGAGCCTCCGCGACCTCGGGAAGTTGTCATCACTGAAGAAGTCTGACTGGCATTAGAGGATGGAACAATGATCAGACTGAGCCTGCGAAAGGCTTCCTCCATGGGAGGAATAGTCGCATCTGCAAAAACTTGGGAACGAGCTGCCTTATACTCAAGATCAAGGGTTGCCAGGAATACACCAATCATGGTAGCATTCCTATATGTCTTCTGTTATTCAGGAGTAGATGTGAGAGGCATGAAGCTGAAGAGCTTCTCGAACATCCTACGCAAGGATGTATATAGTGAATGAAGGGGCCGTCCATTTTGCTTGATAGTAAAAATATCATGCTGGAGTTGTAGAATCTTTGTTTCATTCTTTGCCTGCGAATAAGTGGCAGCAGGAATATACTGCATCGCCTTGGTTGTGGGTTGATGAAGTATATCATTGGCAATCTCTATGGCCAATGCTCCTGAAAGCCAAACTTTGGCATATGCATCATCCGCCTCCCATGAGGCGTTAACCCCAGTCTCCTCAACCGGCTCTTCCTCGGTAAGAATATGTTTCTTACCTGTAGACTTCATCATGCTCATGAATTGCATATCCCATAGTTCATAGTTTGACCCATCCATCTTTACTATAGGCACAAGACCTCTGAGGGTTCGTTTGGTTGCAAGGTTGGGCAGGGTGTTGGGTACTATTCACAGGGCTGGGTGAATAGTAAACTGTGAGGAGGGAGTACCCCTGTGAATAGTACCCAACCCAACCCAGCCCTGCCCAACCCTGCAACCAAACGAACCCTGAAGGTGCATGTGGAGGGAATATCTACCTTGCTTTCTGACATGATAGCTAGAGAAGACTAGGGTTAAAGACTAGATAAGTGTTTGTCTACACTGACATAGAAATATTTGATTGCATGTGTAGACTCATGCAATCAATCTCATCCAGATAAAGTACTCGTCGGCAGTGCTCCTAGAGGAAGGCAGCAGCACCCCTCTTGGAGAGACGAGGTACAGGACCAATCAGCAGCACCCGAGCTGCAGAGTCTCAAGACCAGGACAGGCTACATGCGGAAGAACCCATGACAGGACCTGTAAGACCAGACTGCACCTGCGACGGGACCCGTAGGGCCTGGTAACGTACAACGGGGGTCTGCGAGGGCCTGACTGCGATGGTATTCCTTATTTCATGTTTATGTAATTTCTCAATGGTTATTTACCCTCTAGGGTTCTTCCTTTATATAAAGAGCATTAAGGCCACAGAATAAACAATTCATTCATTTCCTTTCACATGGTATCAAAGCAACAATCCTACACCGGAGCATGGGTACCTCCAGAACCCTAAGCCCAACAGACTGTCCTCCACCTTCATGCCTCTACAACTGTGCATCGTCGCACATCACCCGAAGCGACCCTCTCCTTCGTGTAGCCGCGTCACCCTGTGTGGCACTCCTCTCCATGCGAACGGCATGCGCCCTTCCCTACACATGTGTGGCTGCTATGTTACCCCACCAATTGTCTGGTCACAGTGACGCTCCCAACGGTGATTGCAATCCTCAGCTCTCTATACCGTAACTTAATAGCCGCCTAGCAGCCACATTAGCAGTGTACATGGCCTAGCCCACCTGCATGGCCCTTGGTGGTTCCACATATTGATCTCAACATTTTTTGTAATTCTTCCCATTGGAGGATATCTCCGCAAATTTTCTACCCCTTTAAGTAAAATAACTCTAACCCTTAGCTTCTTCCCAACTTTAACATTTTCATAAAAGGTTTTTGGGTGGGGGGCTTGAGTATAATTTCTTCATGCCACTTTCGCACCCCTTGATTTACAGGCTTGAAGTTCTAATTGAGAGAAGGCCCAGCCGAAGCTAGAGTCTCTTTCATCCTACGTCACCGACGACGGCAAGGGCATCGAATACGGATCCATCAACATCATCGGAATAGAAGAAGGCTTGTGGAGCATATCATACCAGTGGTGGCGGTGGTTCGAGTGGCTAAAGATGTGGAGGCCAAAGGCATAGGTGATCTTATGTCGCTAGCGACATGTAGGAAAAAACAGCAAGGACAACGACGGTGGCCTTTGTATGGAATGGAGTGATGCTATTGGAGATGGAGAAGGTAGTGTGTGACGAAGTTGGTCTCGCCGGGGAAGGTGACGAGCAATGGTAATAGATTTGACAGTGGTAGGGATTTGGGGAAGGAGATGGCGCGTGCAGAGTTGATGGTGGCGGTGTGTTGGATAAGTAATTGTGGAGAAAGGTAAGGTTGTTGGGAAGGTGGTACAAGTGGGGAAGAGGTGGCGTTGGAGGAGATTGGTGGCGATGTCAGTGGACGAGATGGCTACGGGGACGATGTCAAGGCTAGAGTAGTGGGTGGCAAGGCTAGAGTAGTAGGTGGTAGGGTCGTAGGGGTGGTACAGGAAGTGGCAAGGTTGACGTAGAGGAGGGTTGGGGCAGGGAGGGGGTGAGCGGTAGCCTTGTCAGGGCAGAGGGTGGTGGTGTGATCACGGTTGTCAACGAGGATGCGGGTGGGGATGGTTGTAGCATCAAAGGAGGTGGCAGAGGTTCAAGAACCTCCTGGACAGTGGCTACGAGGACAGGAGGCGTCGACTCGACGCCTTCTGGGATAGCAAGAGCATGTTCTTCCACAAAGATGTCTATATTGAACCACGATGCTTGAACCTCTCCTAACATGAACTTGAACCATGGTGACAACTCAACTGGAACTTCATCCTCCAGAATTTGATAGTCTTCGGCTTACCGAAAAAGTTCGCTTTCCATAGATGGATCGTCAGGTCGTGAGGACAATCTTTAGACCATCATCTGATAAAAATTTATGCAGTTGGGAAAACTGTCAGTAAAAAAATGGTGAAATGGGAAAGGGTCGTTCCAATCCTAATCCTATTGAAATTTCTATCCAAATTAGGACTATGGGACCTCTCTATATAAGGGCATGTGCACCAAATACATTAGCGACATCTTCCCTCACCATAACCTTGTTGTTTTCAGCTTTTTTTTTTTGAAAGCCAGAAACAGGGGGAGACACTCAGTGGTGTTCGCCCCATTTATTAAAGAAAAGAAACAGTACACAGGGAGTTAACAAAGGCTACGAGAAAACGAAGGAAGCAAAGCATCTACAAAGCCCACTCCTCAACCAAACGTGCGCAATGTATCTCCATGTTTTCCTTGTAGAAGTGTTGCCCCGAGAATAGAGCAGCATTTCTGCCCAGCCATATTGCCCACACAAAAGCCACGGGTCTAAGAAGCTCCCGTCGAGCTCTGCTTTTGTTTGCCACCATCGAACCGCGAAAGGATGCCAAATCAGAAGTGCATAACCAAGCCAGTCTTGCCTCCTCCCAGAACACCGTCACTTTAGGGCACCTGAAGAAAAGGTGCTCAAGAGACTCCACCATCGAGTCGCACAGAATGCATCTATCAGAGACGGATCTCAGCATCCTAGCACATCGATCTCTCGTCATCAATCTTTGCCTACGGAAAAGCCAGAGGAAGAAGCCAATCCGCTCAGGAAGCCGGAGACCCCAAAAGAAACTGCAATCGCGAATCATAGTCTCCGACCGCGATGGTGGGGGCCTACAAATCGCCCCATATGCTTTCCTCGCCGAGAAAGGGCCCAAAGGCCAAGCCCAGTGATCCCTTCCCACAGTAGGACGACCCGCATCCTTGATAGAGTCCAGCAAGGACAGAAATTCCTCAAGGCTTTGGTCCGAGAAGTTAGAAGAGAATGCCGAGAACCAATTACCGTCCGACCAGCAAGATGCGACCTGTGCACTCCTATCAGCCGCTAGAGCAAACAGGCGAGGGAACCATGAGCATAAAGGCCCCACCCTCGTCCAATCATCAGTCCAGAAGCTGAAAGTCTCACCGTTTCCCAGCATCGGTCTAAACAAGGACAGAAATCTGGCGAAGACCTCCGTCACCCCCTTCCAAAATGGCGTGGGGCACCCCACCTGAGCAGCACCAATCTCAGTCGCCCCATTGACACCCTAAACCTCACGCAAAACTTTGCTACAAAAATCCTCCCCTGGGCCCCAAATTCGGCCGGTCCACTTAAGAAGCAAAGCGTTATTCACATGATCCAATCTCTGCACCCCCAACCCCCCCCCCCCCCCGTCTTTTTTCTGCAGCGCAATTTCTCCCCACTCAACCAGGTGTATTCCCCTCGACTCCCCCCCCATGCTTGCCCCCACAAAAATCTCCGCATAAGCTTCTCAAGGCGATTGCGGATCCCCTTCGGCAGCCGACGATTGGACAAGAAGTAGACAGGAATGGATGAGAGAACCGCTTTTAAGAGGACAAGTCGTCCCCCCTTAGAGAGAATCGATGATTTCCACCCTGCCAACCTCGCCTCCACCTTCTCCACGACCCGGAGCCAATCCCTCAATCTCGTTCTTCCCACCGCCAAGGGTATCCCCAGATAGCCCAACGGAAGAGAGTCGCAATCAGACCCCAAGACCCGCCCACACGCATCTGCCTCCTCTGCCGAGAGGCCAAAAGGGATGACCTTCGATTTATCCGCATTCTTGAAAAGATCGGACATCTCACTGAAAAGATCCAGGGTCAAAGACATGCCCGAGGCTTCCGCAAGGCCCCCCTCAATGATAAAGATAGTAACGTCCGCATATTGCAACAACGGGATCACCAAACCACCCCTAGAGAAACCAGCCGATAAACCACAGTCAACAACCCGGCAAGCAATGTGGGCCAGGACATCCGCAGCGATGACAAACAGAAGGGGAACAAGGGGGCAGCCCTGACGCACGCCCCTACGCAGTTGGAAGGATCCCCCCTCCGGGAGTCCATTTACCATGACCGAGAAAGAGGTCGGCGTTATGCAACATCACATCCAACAAATCCAAATCTCCGGGAAACCTCTCCTACGCAGAGCCGACCAAAGGAACTTCCAATCAAGGCAGTCATAGGCCTTTGCAAAATCCACCTTCCAGAGAACACCGCGTCGCTCCCCCCTCCTCCAATCCGCAACGATTTTCGAAGCCAGAGTAAGGCAGTCCGAGATCTGCCTACCCTGAATAAAAGCTGATTGGAGCGGGGGGATGATGGTGTCAAGAACCCAGGTGAGAAGCAATACAAGCACCTTCGCCACAATCAGGTATAGGGCATTAGAAATAGCAATGGGGCGGTAGTCCTCGATCCGCTCGGCCAAAGCGGACTTAGGAAGGAGAACAATCAGGGACTTATTAATCCGCTCGAAGTCAGCATTCCCCATAAGATCCCAAAAATCCCTGTAGAAGGCTTCCGGCCTCGGAGCCCCATCCGCATTCAAATCCCACACCGCAGCCTTAACCTCCTCCAGGGAGACCCCCTGCGTCAGCCCATCACATAAAGAAGGCGAAAGTGGAGCAACCCCGCTCCCCGTCCACCTCCAAACCCTCGGAATGTTCCTTGCCAAGAATTCCTTGAAGTGAGCGGCGATTGCTTTCCCCATTTCCTTGTTACCCTCCGCACGAAGGCCATTGATCGTGACCAACCGCATAGCATTCGAACGACGTCTTCCACTGGCCACATGATGAAAAAACATCGTATTAGCGTCACCCTCCCTCAGCCACGTGCTCCTCGATCTTTGACGCCATTCCGTGACACGTTTAAGATCTTCCGCCGCAATTTGCTTTTGAGCAAGTGAGCGAGCTGCCAACTCATCCATTGATAGATCCCTAGTATCCTCCAAGGCATCAAGTTCCCTAACTACCTCCTCAACCTCCAGCCTAGTAGCACGCTTGGCAGCGCTAGATTCCCTTTTGAAGGAGCACAGCCTCGTGCGTAAAGATCCAAGTTTCTGGACAAACTTAGAAGCCGTCGAACCAACAACTTGCGTGTTGGACCAATGTGAAGCTACCACCTCCCTGAAATTTTCCTCCAGTAACCAACTCCTCTCATATCTAAAGAGACCTCTCACCGCTGGCGGATCACTGGAATCCCATAAAATTGGTGTGTGGTCGGACACACACCGCGGCCGAGCAATCACAGATGATAGCGCGAAACAATCAAGAAGCTCCGTAGAGGCCAAAAACATATCAATATGAGAGCGAGAGTTGGAGTTCCTCCATGTGTAGGCGATATCCCCTGCATCCAAAACTTCCAGGGCCAACGAGTCCACAGCGTCAGCAAAATCCGCAGAACCCGGGTCCTGACCACCCCTGAAACGTGGTATGTCGGAGGTTCTAAGAATAACATTGAAATCCCCCCTATGAGCCACGGGACATCCGCAAATGCCCTCTTCGCCTCGCGCAGATCCTCCCACAACTCTCTCCTTCGAATATGACAGCAAGGCCCATAGACACAAGAAACCGCAATAGGCACAGAAGAGCCAACACATGCCAAGAGAACCGAGATGACGTGCCTCCCCCCACAGCACCGAGCCAAAGGCCGATGCCGACAACCTCCACGCAACAAGCAATCCACCAGACGCACCTATAGCATACAGAGCCCTGACCTCATCAATACCTCCCGCACCAAACGACCTCCAAAGGACATCGGTGACGTTTTGAAGCTTTGTTTCTTGCAGCATGACGACATCGCAGCCCCACTCAACGAATCGCGACCCCACTATCCTCCTTTTGTCCAGCTCCCCAAGCCCTCGTACGTTCTAAGAGAGAATCTTCATAGAGAATCATCGCGATGCCCCTGAATTCGGACCACTCCCGAGGCCTTTGCAACTGATTTGTTAAGCGCCGAGAAGGAATGTGACTCGAAGACCGACGGCCGAGCTCTATTCCTCCGCCAGTATCTCTTCCCGGATCTCTTGTCCGAAACTTCTTCAGCAGCACGAGCACCCTCCAACTCAAGGAGGGCCAGAGTTGGTACAGCAGAAGAGATAGTACCGAAAGCTAAGAACGAAGGGGCCTCAACCGGGGGCGAAGCTGAGATGCTCGAAGAACACCCCAACGACCCGTGGAGGCGTTGGAGAAGCACGGCAGCACAGGAGGGGCAAAAGCAGCCGAGCCGAAATAGCTACACACAAGGAAGGTCCCGCCATCCTTAGACAAATGGACCAGGCAAGACGACGGATCCGAAAGGCTCGATGCGGATGAGGAGAGTCGGAAAGGAAGAAAGTCCGAGAGGCCCTTCCCGCTCGAAAAGAAAGCAGCACAAGAGTTGGAGTCCCCCTGGGCCCGACCCGCGGGAGGATCCGAGAGAGAGATCGAAAGTCAGGATCCGGAGCCTGAGACCAAGCCTAGGGCGGTGCAGAGACCAGTGGAGCCATCCTAGCCACCTCAGCAGACAAAAAGAGGTTATGAGCACAAGACCCGAGGGGAGGACCCCAAAGGTCGCACCGAATCCATCTCGCGGGACGAACCATGCACCGCATCCTTCGGGAACCCCACCATCAGCAAAGAAGGCGAGGCGACATCTTGCATCACCGGAACCTCCGGTGGAGGTGGGGGTTCGACGATCAGCATTTCCACCCTGCACCGGAACCGGCCAACCTCTAGAGAGTCGAAAAAGACAGCTATTCGCGGCACTAGTCAAGCCCTTGTTGCACTCCAACAGAACGTGTGTGACATCTGAAGCCGAACCGAGTGTTAACCCATCATCGATCACCGCGAGGACCTCACCCCATCTCCGGAGCACCCGTCTCAAGTAGTGAACCGTCTTGGAGAGGAAAGGAACCCCACGAACCTCCACCGCACAGACCTCGACATCCGTAACCGCCCCATCCGCAAAGCGAAGATGCCGCCAAACAATATCGTCCATCCCTCCATTTTGTAGCAAGCAGTCTCTCTGCAACCTGGAGAGTCCACGAGCACAACAACGTCGAGTATCCAGAGCCACGACGTCCCCGAGAATTGCGAACCAAAGAAACCATCCAGGTGACCCTTGACAGCCTCTACGGAGATGCATCTCCGCATGGCGTAGCCGATCACAACATGGGCGTCGTCGACATGCAAGTCAACGTCTCCACCTGACCAGCATTCTGAAGCCGCCCTTTGAACCACACCAACCGCCACTTCCGAACCACCCACCACCTTCGAATCATCCTTCACTTCGGAAACACTTGCACCCTTCGAATCACCCGCAACCACCTCCGCGAAAGTACGTTGCACTCGTCGAGCATCGATCGCCGGGGACACCCCTCGCCCGACTTGGCCAACAGCACCATGCACAGCACCACCTTCGGGAAGACGATCGAAACCAAACCTGCATGTGGCCTTACGGTGGCCCACCCTCCCGCAAGAGAAACACCTCGGAGGATCACTACAGAACGACGCAACATGACCCTGAGCCCCACACCGGAAACACCTCTTCTCCGGCTTCCTGTGGGAGACATGCACCCACTCCCCGCCAACCCCACCGCCATGCACCGTACTACTACCCTCTTCCCGCCATCCAACCTCCTCCCTGCAAGCCACCCTCTTCCACACGCCGCCTTCTCCAGTACCGAAGCGACCGACTCCAGCATCGAAGTGACCGACTCCCGCCAAGACCTCTTCTCCAGCGATAATCCCAAGCCCCTCCTTCCCACGAGAAGCCACACCCCCCGCACAAAGCCACCCCCTTCCTGGAGCGACTGGACCTCCCACAGAGGAGAACCGCCCGACCTCGACAAACCCTCCTGCACCCCCTCACTTCGCACTCCCGCACCTCGCGCTCTCCACCAACGATCCATCCTCTATTTCCAGCTTTTATGGCATCTACAAATCTCATAATTTCACCAATGAAGATGCCACACCAATTCTCCCATCACATTTTTTCTAAATGACAGAAACCCCATGAGAAGCTCCCCAACAACATGGATTCCACCATGCGCACCACACCAGTTTTTCAACTATAATCTACAATAGGATGCCAACTTGATGACGGTTGCCACAACTTGGATCACACCACATGCACCACACATGTTCCTTCATTATGAGCTTGGAGGCCTCCTCACTCCTGATCAAACGTCCACACACTGCATGTGAAGAAAGTACCACTCATCAGGAGATGAGCATTTCAAAAGCAACAAAGAGTTGATGCGGCGTAGAACCCAAAATTAGGGGAAAATATAATAAGGGTTTTCTGTCCATCCTATTTTAAAAATTAGGTTTTTAGCCTTTTTAATTAGAATCAATATTAATTGGAGTTAGGATTAACTTTATTTGCGTCCAGCAGTCCATCGTATTTTCGGCAATAATAGAAATGAAAATGCTAAGGTAGATGTGCGGACATATATCTAAAGATCGAATTAGGGATGATGGAATCAAAAGGAAAGTTGGTGTAACTCTGATCGAGGATAAGATGTGAAAAAACCGCCTAAGGTGGTTTGGCCATTTGCAAAGAAGGTCGGCGAGATGCACTAATTAGGAGATGCGAGTTTTGTGATGTTGAGTCGGCTAAGAGAGGGCGAGGAAGGCCCAAGAAAAGTTGGAATGAGACAATCCAAAGGGATCTTAGTACTTTGGATCTAAGAACGAGAATGACCCAAGATAAATCTAAATGGAGGCAAAGAATCCATGTAACCGACCCTACTTAATGTGGGAAAAGGCTTTGTTGTTTGTTTGTTTGTTTAGATAATGAGATCACATTCACATGTGATCTCCAATTAAATAGTTAATCGATTAGATATAATTAGAGTCTATATATGGTTTATTAGGATTCGATTTTTATTCTCTTTATATTTCTGTAATCAAACCCCTCCTATGTAAAAGGGATGATAGTCTTTTTGTTTTACTCAATTGAAGTTGAATCAAAGTTTGGATTTTATCCAATTATCTCCCACTGCTTCGCCCTCTCCCTCCATGTGTGCAAAGTGTGCTACATGTACCCAACTTTTCTATGAATTTGATGTCTATCAGCAAATTACCAAGTATCTGAATTGGCATGCCGTTTTTGACCCACCTTCTCTTGTGTTTGACGATATACTCATGAGCATGGTGATCGGATGTAGACATAAGCAAGGGGGTCTCTACAGATTGGTCTGATTTCCATATGCATGCAAATCTTCTATTCCTACTAGATATGTTTCTCCTTACATGTGGTATATTTGATTCGGTTATCTTCCTCAACAGAAGTTGTGTAGAGTCCTCTTGCATATTCCTTTGCAGTCTACTTTTTGATGCAAAGCTTGCCAGCATCGAACGCATAATCGTACCAATTTTCCGAATCACCAAAGTCGTGGCAATAGTTTTTAAATTTGAGTTGTATTTTAATATTTGAGGTCCCAGCCGTGTTCATGATCACAAGGGGCATATGTTCTGTACTATAATTGCTGATGATTTTTCTAAACTTTCTTGGGTTTTTCAATTGAAAAATAAGTTTGAGTTGGTTCTATTATGCAAACTTTTATTATTGAAATAAGAATCGATTTTCTGCTATTGTTAAGTATGTTCGTTTTGATAATGCCTTGTAATTTTGTACTATTTAGCTCTCTTAGTTCTTCAAGTCTATTGGCATTCTCCATTAAACTTTATGCGCCTACACTTCTCACCAGAATGGTAATGCTCCTAATGTTACCAGAACCCTCCTTATATAGAGTCATGCCCCCCACTCTTACTAGAGGGATATTGTCCTCACTACATGCTACCTCACATCGTATGGCGTCCTCTTTATTAAAAGAATGTATTCCTTAATCCTTATTCGATTGTGTTTCCCGAAAAAAACCTCTTCTCTTTAACACATTGTGTCTTTGATTCAGTGACCTTTGTTCATCACTCGACTCATGGTCGTGACAAGCTCTCCCCAGTTGTCAAGTATGTGTTTGTTGGCTACTCTCAGATCCAGTACCGATGCTTTGATCATGTTCGAGAACTACTCCTACAGTGTTGACATCACATTTTTTGAGTTTGTTATGTATTTTTCTGCCACATGTGACAAGATGACTTATTCTGAGTTTGATGATGACATTTACATTCCACCTCCTCCCTCGCCTCCAGCTCATACCAGACCTCATGTGGCTCAGACTTCACCTCATGTGTACATTTGCAGACTAACTACTAGACCCCCTACTATTGTGCCTTCCCCATCATCCAGCACACTCCAGGTAAATCTAGAACATTTGAATATAACCGAAGGCATTATTGATGGTTCTTTACAGGATGAGAATGCAAGTCCACGGGAGAATATAGTATAGGAGACAGATCACTCATAGGATCTTGACCAACCTTTTGCACTTTGGAAGAGGAGGCATACATGTGCTACATGTCTTATCTCAGATCATATTTCACTAGGTCATCTATTAGAGGACTTCGAGAAATTTGTGTTGGGACTGTCAACGTTACGATTTCACGCACATATCAGGAGGCTATGCAAGACAGTCAATGGTGTCTTTCTATACAGGAAGAGATGGTCGCACTCCTGTCATGAGAGGCACATGGAGCTTGGTTGATGTCCTAGTAGGGGGCTTTAGTGGTTGGTTGCAAATGGATCTTTATAGTGAAGCAAAGAACATATGGGAATTATAGAGATATATTTCATATTCATATCATTTATATTTTTCCTGATCTTTTGTCCACTTTATGTAATTTGCCCATAGGCCTCTCCCTATATAAGAGAGCATAGGGCTCAAGGAATAGACAACTCTTTCTATTTTCCCAACATGATATCAGAGCGACGGTCCTAGACCAAAGCTCCTGTACCAAAATCCTAACCTTAAACCCCACCTCAAGCCTATCTCTCTCTCTCACGCGCTGCCTAGGGCTCCCACCGTCCAACCCCGTGGGTCCCGCCACCCGACGCCCGACCCCGTGACCCCGCTGCCCTGACAAAATTTGAATTACCTATTCTGGATGGAGGGCATAGGAGTCTCTATTTCTGATGAAATTTGAATGGCATAGTAGAGGGATATAGTTATGAAAATCCATGGAAGCATTTTTCAAAAAAATAAAAAAGTGGAAAAAAAGAAAATGGAGTAGGTAAGTTACCTACTCCATGGAGTAGGATCCCTTTCTTATGTATATGTGTGTGTGTGTGTTCGCATCCCTATATTCCACTCATTTACCATTTAATTATATTTTAAGGTCAATTACATATCAATGCTATCTATATGGAAATTGTACGATTTTTCAATGGATACTTGCTCTCGGGAGTAGTAACTACTGTTATGTTAAGTGCACTCATGCTCTATCTCCTCCATTGTTCGCATCCATATTTATTATTTTTTGCAACCTTTTAATTAAGTTTTTAAACCATAAAATTAGGCATACCATATGATTTGGACAAAAAAAAACATACAAAACACAATCTTATTTTATAGTAACTTTATTCCAATCAAGCATATCAAAGCAAGATGACTAGATATTGGCCCTACCCATATAAATTTCCTGGCTCCGCCCCTATTGGTAGGTAATAAGATGCAAACATCATATACACCACGTTGTTTCAACGCTTAATCAAATTATGTGAGCAAATAGAGTAATTTATTAATAATTAAACCTACATATATTATTTGAATGTATCAGTTTCTACTAAAGTTTGAAAAAAAAATATTTGGAAATCAACTTCATTAATTTTCCATAAAAACAATTTTCTTCTTTGATTCCAATGGTGTGCTTTTGTAGCCACTCCAATGGCTGGTGATAGTGTTGTGTGCCTACCACAAACAAGACCATGGTTCAAATCTTTCCTTGGGGATGTTTCGTTAGGTAGCCGACAACTAACGTAAAAATAGTCGAATCTTTCAATATGGATTTGAGCAGAAATCCATGTAGATGACCCTACTTAAAGTGGGAGATGGTTTTTCTATTTTTTATTCCAATAGGTGTTTTGAAAATATTATGTAGCCCAATGTTGTAAAAGTTGACCGACTAGACCGACTAGTCGGTCCGACTAGTCGAGCCCGTGGGGTAGCTGACTCGACTAGGCGTAGTCGGCCATTAGTCCGTCAACCCGACTAATTGGGCCGACTACTAAACTGACTTTTACATAGAACTTTTTTATTTTAATATTTTTTGCTTTTTTAAAAAGCAAACTTATTCTAGTATACTTAATTTTATATTTAAAGTCAACTCCTTCTTTTGTTTCATTACTATAGTATAGAAAATGTACAAATCTAAGAAAATATATAAGAATATATGTATAAAAAATAATTTATTGAAATAACTAAAAAAATCAAAATCGACTAATGGCAAACTAAATTCGATTAATCGCCCGCCTGCCGATTAATCCTTAGTCAGTGACCCCATCGACTGAGTACCGACTACCGATTCTGCAACCATGATGTAGCCTAATTGGTCTATGATACGCCGACCGCACATACACACAATTGATATCAGGAAATATATCATAAAAAGACATTCTAATTACAACACAAAAAATATAAAAACCACATCGAAATCGGATCCAAGATTCGCAAGTTGTGATCATTCAACCTCGAACTACATGTCATAAAACATAGATCGAACTGTGTTGTGACCCTTAATATTTCATAAATATTCGGTCCAGCTCCAACACTGAATATATTGCATATATTCATCATGTATATGACTCAAAATGTAAATTGAACAATCATTTATGTTATCGACTCCAATTCCAACTCGACCACATAAGAAATCCTTCTCATATTAGAATGGTCCAAATCACAGGAAAATAAAATCACATTGTTCAAGGACTTGAAATAGAATGTTTAGATACTATTTCTAACATAGTTTATACCCAAAAAGTAGCAAAAATTCCAAATATAATCTACTATATTTTTGGCTAAAATCATGGCTCTGCAAAGTGTTTCGAATGCATTATTTTACCTGAATGCCACCAAACTTTGGCAGGTTGTTTTAGGTTGTGTGCAAGACTTCTAGACACCATATGTAACCATAAAAATGCATTCATAAACAAGGTAAACAACAGGAACATCATGTGTAACCAAAACCATCCAAACACAGAAAAAGCAAAAAATAATAATTTACCTGCGAGCAAGAATGTATGCCTGGACAAATACAATTCCAAGTCCCTCAACCTAGGCTTTAATATCGTTTAAAAGGACATACATGGTGCATCACAAAATAACGAAAAAAACACGGATCAAATCCGGATGCAAAATTCATCATTAGGCTGAACAATAACAAGAAATTTATATTGTGATGGAACCACATGATGATGAAACAATTCTATACCATTCAACGATCACGAGAAATTGTGATTTATACCTTCGGAGATGAGAGAGCCTCTAATATGTGAAGCCCCCTATCCTAGGTCTGATTCTAATAATTGTAGCACTCATGGGTGGCGGTGAAGCGTGTGTCACCCACAAATCTGAGTGCATCCTTTATCTTATCCTACACAACCAGGAGGTCCCCTGAGATCTCCCAGCCCTCCTCGCATCAGCAGCATTACGTGAAGTTCCTCTCTCCAATGTGCTCACAGAAGGCAAGCAAACAAGTTTCTCCTTTAGCTTGTAGGATAACCATAAAGGAGAATATATGGAGAGAGAATGGTCAAGGGAGAACAAGCGAGAGAGGGTGAATGTAGATTCTGAGTCCTTGGACAATAAGACTCCAAAGTAGACATCCACCTTTATATATAGAGAGAGTAGAGTCATCAAACTTGGTTAGAGTCCTAACCTTGACCAAACTCTTCTTAATTTTGAGTCACCAACGTGGACTTCAATTTTTTTACGAAAAAAGGGGAGATCTTCCGAGGTGGGAGTCACCACAGCATCGCTTCATTAATAAAACGATAGAGTACATTATCGCGAAGCCCAAAAATTGTAAAGAGCATTACAATGCGATACAATATTCTCTGATTAAACCTCTAGTTTTTAAAGATCAGCTCATTCTGTCCAGTCCATATGACCCAAAGCACAGAAAACAGTTTGGAACAATCATGCGACGAGCCCATGCCCATTGCGCGAATCGATCTCCAAAACGACTCTAACCCTCTGACCTCCACCCATGTGATTCTCGTCTCCCTCCAAACCTGCGTCGATGCCGCATAACCGAAGAAAAGATGTTCCGCATCCTCCACCGTGCCCTCACACCTGTTACAACATGTGTCTGCCAAGCCAAACAATCCCCCCTCCTCACTTTATCACATAAACGATTTCTTCTCAAAATCATAGGAAATCTTCACTCTAAACGGGATCCTGGCTGCCTAAATACCTTCATGTCTTGACATAGCTCCTCATCCCGCACCACTGTCGACCTTCTCATCACATCATAAGCTTTCTTAACTGAGAATCTCTCCCCTTCCCATTCAAAATGGTACGCTTCCTGAGACAACTGCCCCGATGGAGGTATCTCCGCAAGCAACCTCATAAAGGCCTCCATGCGTTGATCCGATAGATCCAAGACGAACCGCAGTGCCCACGAGCCGAACTCCACCTTAGCAACAAGGGCTTCCTTTGTTGTCGCCAGAGCCAACAATCTAAGGAACCGCCGCCCAAGAGCACCCTCCCCGTCCAATCGTCAATCCAGAATTTAAAAACATGGTTGTTCCCCATCATCAGATGAAAATTTAGAGCTATAGTCGGCAAGGCTGCGCGGCGATTCGAATCTCTTTCTGTCCGCCACCAACACTCCCTTGACACCATAAATACTGCTCAAAACTCTGGTCGCCAGCGAGGTCGAAGAGCCCCCAAATCTGAGTCACCCACTTGGCTAACAAAGCTTTCTTCATGTGTTCTACATCATGGACACCAAGGCCTCCATCACGAATCTCCTTCGTAACATCCTCCCAGCATATCAAATGCCGCACGGACCTATGTTGTCTACCATCCGACCAGAAGAAGGTCCTCATCAAAGACTCAACCTTCTTTCTGACCCCAACTGGCATCAGCTGGGTCGAATAGAAGAAGATCGGGATGGCAGCGAGAACGTGCTTAAGAAGGGTCAGCTTCCCTCCCCTAAATAGAGTGACCGCCTTCCATCCAACCAACCTCTCCTCCATTCTGCACACCACATTGTCCCAATCCGACTTCCTTAGTCTGCCATCCACCAGCGGCAATCCCAGATAGGAGATAGAGAGGTCCCCCAGGTGGCATCCCGCCCACCCCGCGATTCTGTCACACTCTGTGTCGTCCATCCCGAAGCTAATCACCATTGACTTCTGTTTGTTGATCTGAAGCCTAGAGAGGCTGCCAAAGATATCGACCAGGAGCGTTGCGTTGCAGTTCTGCTCTTCCGAACCCCAAGAAAAATCAGTTTATCATCTGCATGCTGAAGCAACGGGATAGATATATCCCCTAGCCGGAAGCCCTCGCACCATTCAGCCTCCATTGTGTGCCTGAACAAGACCGCCAAACAATCCACCACAAGAACAAAGAGCATAGGAGCCAGCAGGCATCCCTGCTAGGGCAGGAAGAAACCTCCCTTTGGATTGCCATTCACCAAAATCGAACAGGAGGATGTAGTCACACATCTCTTCATCCACTATATACAAACCTATGGGTAACCCCTCCATCGTAGAGACGTCCACAAGAATTTCCAGTTAATGCGGTTGTACGCTTTGGCATAGTCAATCTTCCAGAGCACCTCCTTCCTCTTCGACCGCTTCCATTCAAAGCAGATCGTTGACGCCACGACAAGACCATCCGCCATTTGACGGCCCGGAATGAAAGCGGACTACCCCTGAAGAACCACCGAGTCCATAACCATCTTGAGTCTGTTCACCGGTACTTTTGCCACTATCATATAGAGTGTGTTGGAAATCGATATCAGCATGAAGTCCTCCACCCTCAACGGATTCTCCTTTGGAAGAAGGAAGATTAACGCCCGGTTGATTTTCTCGACGCCTCTGTTGTCATCCCTGAATTCGCTAGCCCCTCCAGAACTTATGTCTTCAGAAGATCCCAAAACTCATGGTAGAACAGCACAGGGAATCCATCAAGGCCCGGAGCCCCATCCGCATTCACGCCCTAAACAGCCCGTCTCACTTCCTCCTCAGAGAAATCAGCTAACAGAAACTCCGCCTGCCCGGCAGTCAAAGATTCCACCCCCGCTCCCAGCCATCCCCATCCTTCCCCATCCCCATGTCTCCTACGCGAGGACTCCACGAACTGGCTCCGTAAAGCATCGCCAATCCGCTCCTCCCACGACGCCTTCACACCCCCAATCTCAATCTAATGCAAAAAAATCCTTCTCCTTCGACCGGACGCCATTGAGTGAAAAAACCTCGTATTGGCGTTACCCTCCTTCAACCACCTTTGCCTCGATCTTTGTCTCCACTCGAACTCCTCTTTTTTGTCCTCCAGCATCAGCTCCTTAAGCAAGTTCGGCCTCTATGCGTCTCCTCCTGATCCAAACCCCTCTCGTCATCCAGACCATCCAACCTCACCACCCCCACCACGGCTTCACCTCTCCTGGCCCTACGCCAAGCCCTAACCTCCCTTCCGAAGGTTGTAAGGAAAGATCTAAGCGACTTCAATTTAGCCGCAAACTGAGAGACCGTGGAGCCCACCAGAGCCCAACTCCTCCATCGTTCAGTAACCAGCTCCCTAAAATCGTCTTCAAAGAGCCAGCTCTGCTCGAAACGGAAGACAAACATCCTTTTCCCTTCCTAACCGGACGACCAAAGGATAGGAGTATGATCAGTGTATGCCTGTGGCAAAGTCTACGCTCGAGCCAGTAAAAACGCCTCCGTCCCCTCAAGTGACAACAAGAATCGATCAAGTCTGGAACGCGACCTCACATTTCGTCAGGTTTATGCACAGTCGACTGCGTCAATAATGGATAAGCCCAAGGATTGGACCATCCCTCTGAAGGCCTCCGAGCCTGGATCCCTCTCGCCTCCCATCTGCGGTCTATCCTCAGGAAGCAGCATAACATTCAGGTCTCCACCAATGATCCAAATCCCGGTCGCGGGCTCTGCGCCCAAATTTTCCAGTTCCGTTGCCAGGGAACCTCTCTCGTATACAGTCGGCCCATAGACGTTCGTGACCAAGAAGCTGATACTATTTGCCCTCCTTCTCAAAATCACCGACAAGAAGAATAAGGACTTAGAAAACCCCGTCAGTTCAAACTTATCGCTCAACCAGCCAGTAAGGATACACCTCGAGGCCCCTTAGGCCTCCAACTCAGCCATCTCAAAACGATCCCCTCCTCCCAGCTCTGTCTGACTTTGTCCTTGCACCTAGACATCTTCATCTCCTGGAGTAAAAAAATGTTCGTACCAGCCTCTTTCAGCAAGTTATTAACCCCCAGTTGTTTGTCGGGGTGGCCCAACCCCCTGACATTCCAAGAGAGAATCTTCATTAAGGGACAGCATGTCTTAACTTCTTTGGAGGGATCTCACCTAGCCTTTCAGCGATGCTTCGGTTGAGCACTCCAAAGCGGTTTTGCAACTTCGACAGTTCGCTGAGACCTGGGGATGAAACATGCGATGTTTCCAAATGCACCAATGAAGCCCTCAGCGTAGCCCTCCGCTTCATCCTTTCCGACCTAAGCGACGCTCTCCGGACATATGAAGCACCGAACCTAGGGACCCCTTCATTTGAGCGGCATGTGAGCTCCCCAGCTTCGCCTCCCGAGCCCGATTCCCCAACATCGGCCCCCCATACCGCAATCGCATCCAGAACTTTCCCCTTTACGGAGCCGACACGAGAAGAGGCGACCATCATCGACGTCGAGCTTGCGGCTGCCACTAGCGAGGAATCCAATTCTTCCACCGAAGCCCCCTGAATCGTCACAACTGCTCTCCCATCCATCGCAATCAACGAATCACACCCCTGCAAAGGGGGACCACATGCCGGAGCCGACCCTTCAGAACACTCCCTCTCAGTTAGAGTGCCATCTCGTCTCTCTCTGAAGATCCGAGCTGCCCAAAGACACCCCACATCGATTCTTTCTGATATGCAGGTCTGCCCAAAGGAACAAGCACAGCTTCAGAAGGGTCTCCGCTCCGAAATCCACCAACCGGACCCTCGAGCCCAACACCCGAGTCCGGGTACCCCAAGCGAGTCCGAATAATCGAAGCATCATTCGGCTCCACCTGTTGCTCTGCGTGTGGATCCGTACCCGTCGACCAACTCTGCAAACGGGTAGCATCCTTCATCTCTTCGACAAATTTTGAATTAGAACATGCGCATCCCCTCACTGTCCCAGGGATATGGACCGGCGTAGGTTTCGGATTCCCCATCACGAATATCATGCCGAACCGAATCCCAGGCATAGGGTGATGCGCCTTCTTCGGGTTTCGTGCCATCTCATTCTTTGACTGTTGTGCCACCCCACTGGCCCCAGCTCCAGCCTCCGTCTCATGTGCATCCACCGCTCGGCTTCCACAGCAATGGTCTGGGGCCATGGCCTCAAATTTCAGCGAAATTCGGTCGAATTTCTGTCGAATATCGATATCCAGTCGAAACCGAAATTCGACCGAAATGACCGAAATGACCGAAATATGGGGGTCCTAATACAAAAAATGACCGAAATGACCGAAATTTCGGTCGAAATTCCACCGAAATTCCATCGAAATTCTGTTTTGGTCGATACCGAAATGGTGACCGAAACCGACATTTAAGGCCTTGTCTGGGGCAAGATGCCTCGACCTCGGCCCTGCATCCATCAGCTCCATGTGCACCCAACTCCGCCCTGAGAAAACTTCCCCCCATCCCAGTTTCTCCGGCCCAAGCCGTTTAACCAGGAGGATGGCATCCAACGAATCACCAGGTTGAGAACGGGCACTCTTGATCTCAACCACCTCTGCAATGACGCGCAGCAACTCCCTACACCTCGACAGGTTCTGTGCGACGAAAGGGAGCCCTCTCACACGTATACGCTCCAGCGGCCAAGGCTTCATCTTGCCATCACTGGACCGCAATCCGCATCATCGCAACAATGTTGAACCATCCCTCGAACCTCGAAGTAGGGAGGCCGCTTCAGAACCGCTAAGGCCCCTTGCCAGTACGCACCAAGGAGACACCTGAGCAATATCCCCTCCGAACTGGGTCTCTAAAACCATACCCACATTGGATGAGCCCAAGAAAAGCACCTCTGACCCGCCCCCTTCGTCGATCAGCATCTCGTTTCCCATCTCCCTCAACAGGAAAAATTTGCTTGTATGCACGTAACGCCAACAATGGAAACATTTTACCGGTTCCTACCACTGCCGAGCCCAGTGGTCCATCCCACCGCAACATGTTCAATTATTCAGTTCAAATTTGAACTTTGAATTGGATGAAAGAATTCAACAAAATGTGAATGAAAAATGAATATCTCGATTCATAAACTCAGATATTCAAATCTGATAGAAATATTAGAAAATAAGGAAACATCAATCATGTTGGATTTTAATATTTGTGCAACAAGGCAGATACTTGTAGATAATGACTTATATCAAGACTTCAATTATTCAATTCAAAATTGGACATTGAATTAGATGAATGAATTCATCAAAATGTGAATCAAATTCATATAAATTAATCTTTTATAAAATGTGAATTGAATTCGCGTGCTCGTCCTTCGAGACGGTGATACGCAGATATTTCTATCTTGCTATTCTAACCAAGATTTCTTGGAAAGTGATATCCTAGATAGCATTATCTATGATCAATGAGAATCTCATTCTCATGATATGTTCATGATTCTTGGATAATTGAATATACTGACTCACATCTCCGATATTGAAATCCGAGATAGTAATATTCGAAAATAAGAAAATGTCAATCATGTTGGGATTTCTCATATTTGTGCAACAAGCCCAGATACTCGTAGATAATGATTTAATATCAAATCAAATCTTATATTAGGAATAATAATCGCTAGCTATAAATTTATGAAGCCAAATACCGAATTGCATCGCTAATCGATCTAACCTCTTTCAGATCGTTCCAACTCTTTGGAACTTTGACATGGTCTGTTAATGAAATCAAATCTCACTCAACTTATCTCTTAGTATGGTCACAAAATCCATGTTGCTTCATCATTTCCTTGGAGTGGAAGTTTCACGGTGTACAATCCATCATGATTACATCAACCTTGACTACCCAATACTCTTGCAACTTACATGATGAAAGAAACAGATAACCCAAAGTAATACTCAAATATTTGTTGGTTTTCTTCCAAAGTTAAGCATAAGATATATCATCGATCATAGAGTGGCAATATTAATTATACGCTTCCAAAAGCATATAATAATATTCCCAAATGCATACCTAATGCAGGATGACTACCCAAGGAATTCGCGTTATTATAATGTCTCATGAGTGAGCTCTTTCTTTCGATTTATCATGAATTGGCTTGTATGATTCCTTTGAGAGATCATACACCTTATATACATTTACGTGACAATTACTCATAGGTATATAGACCTTATCCGATCATCAACCTAATGGTTTTCCAAATGTACGCATTCAGATAAATAAATGTATATTTGTATCAGGTTAAAGGATGATTACATGTGTTGTGATAGTCTACGATATGGGTCTTAATCTATCTCGACCTCATCAAATTAACTCTTTAACTTACTAGTCTGATAACTCCATATCTTTATTCCTATGGGAAGACATGCATCAAGAGCAGTGTTTGGAAATGCAGGTCATGCAGCTGCATCTGCATATTCGATCACTTGACCGAAGCGGATATGCCATATGCGGCAATATGCGATCAAAACGCATAGGCGTCCGACTATGCGACATATGTGGTTGCATATCTGAACAAGAGACTTGCATATAGGATTCATGTGTCTTTTTTTTAATCCATAACATGTTGATCACACATGAACTCTATTTTTTCCAAGCAACTCTTATATCATCATTTATGTCGATGCATCTTTTCATTATTCTCGTATATGTCGCATTTGTGATTATAGTCTAAGGTATTTTTCTCATATCCATATCTTTCCATTTCTCCTAACACTTATTAGTGAATTGTTTACTGCCTTTTGAATTTTCTATCTAATGAAATCTATTATATTTCTTCGAACAAAACATGAAATAATTGACTAACAATCTTGCACTTTACATTTTTGTGCTTCTAAAAAATTTTATATGCAAATACAATTTTCCCCTATATTTTGTGTTAACAAGTTTTGTACCTTGGAGATCAATATACATGTATAATTTTGGGTGCATGATTTGTATACCTATGATTATTCTTTAGCTTTTGTTATCTATATGATCTATATATGCATTAAAGGTTTTCTTATAGAATTCGTGTGTTTCCACTTGAATCCAAATTTATATGTGTATATATGCATTATATTCTGATGCAGAATAGGAATTTTGCAAGTGGAAAAATTAATTTGATTGTGGATTTTTTGTAGATAAGATGGAGGGGTTGAGAAGAGAAACTCGTCGGAAAAACGAGGGGTGTTGGAGAAGAGAAACGTGAAGACCACGTGGGGAGGAGAAGGAGAGAGATGGAGATAAATCTCAAAATTTCATATAATCTGATCTGTCTAAATAACTAGTCTATCATCCCTTTATATAGGAGGGATGAGATTACAAAAATAGAAACTCAAATTCAAATTCAAACTAATTATCCTAATTTGACTCTAACCGACCAACTGACTAATTTGAAATTCAAATTGAAACTAACTACTTTAGAGATCACAGGTGATCTCTAGTATTCGAATAAAATTACGACGACTCAAAATAAACGTAAATAAAATTAATGGATAAAAGTAGAAAAATGCGGCCCTATTTATCCATTTCACGCTGCATCAACTCTCCTCCGTTTGAAAAAATTCGTCTCCCGGCGAATTGCTGGATCTGCAGGCTTGGAGATTGATAAATTCAACTCAGCGTCCTCGATCATCCCATGGAAGAACGGGTGTGGGGCAAATGGCGGAATCCATGCGTGCGTGCTGCGAGTGTTGGCGACGTTGGCTTCGTGACAGAAGAGCAGGTGTGGCGTACATGCGGGCGTCCATCCGGGTTTCATCTCTTTGACATGGTGCTTGAAGAACTGATGGGGCATCTTCATGATGAACAACTCGGCCTTTAGAGAGTCCATAGCAAAGCAATAGCACAAGGAGAGTAGAGGAGGAGATGTGTCCAGTGAATTAAGCCATGGGGCCTTTAAATAGGTGAAACCCATGATCCTAATCCTATTTAGATAAGGAGGCCTTCCAGATTTCTCTCTTTCAGCCCTTCTTTTAAAATATTTTTGCTCCAAGGGGTTGGCATGCAAATTTCGTACCCCTTCACTTAAATTAAATCCATAGCATAATCTATCCTCCCAATAACTTTTTTGATAAAAACTTTTGAGAGGAGGGATCTCCCTGCAAATGTTCCAAATTAACCTCCTATCCCTAACTTTATGGGATCCGACTCCCTTTGAAGAGGTGCCTATTGTTAGGGCTTCTATCGGGGGAGACCCTCTAAGCTTCCAAGGCAGTCGTTCTTTCCTTTCTCGGCATCGGCGGTGCCAAACCCTAAGGCTAGGGTTCGGACGGTATCGGTGGCTCGAGTTCGAGTTGTGGCGGCGGCGGAGTGGGCTTGAGGCGAGGCTGGGGGGTCGGCGTTGATGGGGCGGCAATGCGGGATCGACAACAGGAGCGGCGGGAGGGGAATCTGGGGTTGCGGGAGGGTCTGTTGGGGCTTCAGGGGAAAGCGCGAGGGCGGCGGTGGGTGGGAGTGTTGGCGATAGAGCGAGACTCGGGGAGGCCTGGGTAGGCCGCAACGGGGCTGGGGTTGAGGGGGTCGCGGTGGAAGGGGGATCTGGGGTTGCGGAAGGGGGCACGGGGGTTGGGGGTGCATCGCGATGGGTCCTGGGGTGGTGGGAGAGGTTGACGGGGTGGGGGCAGGGGGGAATCGGCGATGGTCCATAGATGGCAGGAGGGGGCGTTGGGGTGAGGGGGAGACAGTGGGTGCAGAGGCCTGTGTTGCAGGGGGTGCGTTGGCGGCGAGGAGGGGAAATGGCGGTGGTGGTGAGGCAGGGAGGGTCGCCGGGGAGAGCACGGGGGCTGGGGGTACGGTTGCGGTTAGCGATAGAGGAGTTGGGGGGCTCACCAGAGGTGCGGGGAAGGCGAGGCAGGGCTGTAGCGGGGTTGAAACCGTTGTCGGAGATAATGTCATCGGTGGTGGTTGATCTGAAGCATCCTGGACTGCAAGCATTTCATTATTTTTACCTCCTGAAATGGCCTGGACAGCGGGCGTTTCGTCGTCTACGCTCTCTTTTTCTTGTTTTTCTTCATCAAAATCGGCTTCGGTGGTTGGAGACTTTGATTTGGCGGCGCATAGGGTATCGAAGTCAGCCATCCAATCGCGAAACTGTGACTGGAAATCAAGTAGTATGCCCATCATCTCCTTGTTGTAAGCTTCTTCGGCTCGCCGTTTACGCTCCGACGAATGATGGTGTTTCATCGCATGTCAGCGCGAATGTCTGGACGGATCGTCAAATCGTGAGGACGATCTGTAAGCCATGCTCTGATACCAATTGTTGCGTAATAGGAATTTTGCAAGTGGAAAAATTAATTTGATTGTGGATTTTTGGTAGAGAAGATGGAGGGGTTGAGAAGAGAAACTCGTCGGAAAAACGAGGGGTGTTGGAGAAGAGAAACGTGAAGACCATGTGGGGAGGAGAAGGAGAGAGACGGAGATAAATCTCAAAATTTCATATAATCTGACCTGTCTAAATAACTAGTCTATCATCCCTTTATATAGGAGGGATGAGATTACAAAAATAGAAACTCAAATTCAAACTAATTATCCTAATTTGACTCTAACCGACTAACTAACTAATTTGAAATTCAAATTGAAACTAACTACTTTAGAGATCACGGGCAATCTCTTTTATTCGAGTAAAATTATGACGACTCAAAATAAACGTAAATAAAATTAACATATAAAAGTAGAAAAATGCGGCCATATTTATCCATTTCACGCTGCATCATATTCAAATGTACACTAAAAAATAATTGACTTATAATTTCATGCTTATATATCTTATTGATTATATTATTTTATTTAAATTTTTTATTTTGAATTTTGTTAGTCATCACTTCTTTTATAATCACATTTTATTATTGTATTTTTTAATATTTTAAAGTAAAATACTATAAACCGTATATACCTCTGTATACTCCTCGGACCTCTGCATATCCACTTACTCACTTTAGACCGCATGACCGAACGAACACCACATATCGCATTTCTGAACCTTGATCAGGAGTATAAGAACGTCAATCTTTATAGAAGATTGACATCTCTTCCTAGATTGGAGATCATTATTGGATAACATTATATGATGTTAGTTATGCCCTTGATCTACAACTACACATCAGCTATTATGATCTAACCATTTGAATCATTAGTTACATAATATACAAAATGCCCAAGGTATGTAAGCCTAATCATACGTAAGGGCTTTATTAATCATGCAAACTTAACTACATTTTATTTTAGATACATGATAATATAATTGAAAAAAATATTTATCGATAATGGCTCGCCATGAGCTTACATGTCCAATAAATCCCACATGCTAATTAACATAGCAGGTCATCCTCTTCACCTCACATCCTACCACCTACTTCATTACACAACAACAACAAATCTTTTTCCCGTAACTAAGTAGGGTCAGCTACATGGATTTTTTGTCTTCATTCAGATATATTTTCAGTCATTCTCATGTTTAAATCCAAATAACTAAGATCCCTTCAGATAGTCCCATTCCAACACTTATTGGGCCTTCCTCACCCCCTCTTAACAGACTCAACATCCCAAATCTCACATCTTGTAATTGGTGCACAACCGACCTCCTTTACAAATGGCCAAACCATCTTAAGTCGTTTTCTCTCATCTTATCATCTATCAAAGCTAAAGCAACTTTCCTTTTGATCGCATCATTCTGAATCCGATCATTTCGTGTATGACCACACATCCACCTCATTTTCATTTCTGCTAATGTCATTCTCTACACATGTTTATTGTTCACGGGCCAACAATCTGATCCATAGAGCATAGCGATAGGGATGAGAATCGGGTCGGGTCAGGCCGGGCCCAACCTAGCCCAGCCCGAGCCCGATTTCAATTTACGGGCTTACGGACCGGGCCTAGGCTCGTTGAATTTCAGAAATTACAGACCAAACCCGAGCTCGGCCCGCAAGTACATGGGTCGGGCTCGGGTCGGGCCGGCCCGCTATATTAAAAAAAAATAAACGTGAATATAATACACATTTAATATGTAAATATACAAACTGAATATGTATTTCTTCAAAACATGAACATAGTTGACCTCTAAATAGCATAGAATAATGGCAATTTAAGAAGGAAGATCAAATGTGATATTAGAAATCATAAATTACATACGGAAAAAACATTAGGCTTATAAACGGGCCTACACTCGGGCCTATATTCGGGCCGGCCCACGGGCTTCGGGCTCGGGCCCAAGCTTGCCCAAACCCGGCCCGAAAATGGGATCGGGCCAAAAATTAAGCCCAAGCCCGTCCATTTATCGTTCGGGCTCAGGCCGAGCTCGGGCTTTATCGGACCGGGCACCGAGATGGACAGGGTCGGCCCTACCCAATGCTCATCCCTACATAGTAGGTCTCATGATTGCTTTGTAATAATTTCCTTTGACTTTCAAAGGGATTTTCTTATCACAAAGAATAGTAGAGGCTCCTCTCCACTTTAACCTACCTACATTCATTCTATGAGTAACATCCTCATTGTCCCCATCTTATTTTAAAATAGATCCCAATCTAAAGGAATCTTTTTTCTTAATGTTATCGTCTCCAATATTTACCTCAAGTCCTTCGTCGTTGTTTCCATCAAATGTGAACTCCATATTCAGTCTTAGACCTACTTATGCGAAATCCTTTAGCCTCTAAGGCATGTCTCAAAACCTCCAACTTCTCATTTACTCCATCTCTTGTCTCATCAATCAACACAGTACCATAAAAAGCCCTCTCTCGAAGTTACCATCTCTCCCTTATTCATCCTCTCTAGTGGAATATTGTACCCACCATAGTGTAAAATCAAAATGGAGATCTTATGGTTCATATACCCCTCAACCAAATGATTTACATAGATATATGGACAAAGATAATTAACAAATAAACAATCTACATTCTACATGGAAAAAGTGAACACACCTGATCGTCTCTAGGGGCGCAAGAACAGCCTTCGACATGGCACCAGCTAATGCTCCACTTAGAAATTCCGCCACTTCCCTCTTCATGACAATTTTCTGATAAATCACAACCATCCATCATGAATTAACCACATATTTTTCTTAAATGGAAGCATGAGAAACTCTGCGTGAAAACAGAGAGGTAGAAAAATCGCATTGATATTCATAATCCGATAAGGACAGTGTCTTAGACTAACAAAAAAGAAGAAGAAAACTCGGTACATGAAAATCAAACCAACTAAACAGCCAAAAGTTATTTAAGCACTTCCTCGGAAGTCCTCGAACTTGCACACCGATACGATCCGGATGATCTGATCATGATTTATGTAGTCCCCAACGAATAAAACAACATATAATAATCGCCACGTATTAGACGTTTTTTACTTGAATTATTTCATAAGCAACTCTGACCGAAGGCAGATACATCTACGTGAAGAATGAAATAACGACAATAGAATCGATGATTAAAAATTCCGCGAACTTGAAAAGGAAGAAGAAGAAAAGGAAAGAGAGAAAGAAAGGAATGATGAAAATATAGGAGATAAAGTGGGTAAGTAAAACGGAAGTCAACAGGGGGCCTAAAAAGGAGGGCGCAGAGAACTGAGACAGACCCTGACAAAAAGGCGGATATCAGGAACATCGAGGGAGAAGGTGGTAGTCGTCCTCCCGTCCCTGTCGAGGTCGTCCTTGGGTACCACCATCATCCTGCACGCATCCGGTTCGGCCGAGGCCATGGTGGGACTGGAGGAGCTGGAGGAGGAGGAAGGGGAGGGGAGTGGAGGTGCGCCTCCACAGGAGAAGAAAGACCAACCAGTGGGAAGGGCGGATCGAGGCCGTCGACTTGGAATCCGAGGGATGTGACGTTGTCTCGGGAAGAGGGCCTAAATGAATGAATGGGTGCAGAAACGAATTTTGAACACCAGGGCAGTGGAGGGGTCCGTTGGATATTTTGCTGTAAATCGCCAGATTCCTTTTGGAGGTCTATAGCAGTCAAAAAACGATTGACCCTTTTTTATCATTTTGGAAGACAATCTATGGAACGCTTAATTTTAATATAGGAAAGTATCAGTAATAGTATATTTTTCCCCATCAGTAGTAATAATATTATACTATTCCAACGCTGGTATTATATATCAAATAACAATTACGCTGGCCAATGAGTATGGACACGAGTTAATTGAGAAGCGTGACAAGTAAAACAGAGAGGAGGTGGATGGCAACAGTGCTCTGCAATCTGCATTAATAACTTTACTTTTTCTGATAGATTTGCTTTTGAAATTTAAAAAAATTATGAACTTGTTGCAAAATAAGGTTTATGTTAGTGTAGTTGTTGAACAAATGTGTAAGCTGAAATTCATACCTCCGAAATGAACTCGGTTTAAGTTCTTGAACTTACTAGAGATCCAACTACGCATTGCTCACCAATTAATATCATGAACTTATTCGTTGGAGGTCTATGTCCAAGTTCCTAAACAAGATTAGAGGTGTCTGTCCAAGATCCTAAACAAAATTAAATGATCTTGTATTTGAAATTACTTAGTGCTAGAAGCAGTCAAAGAGATGTTTGCACATATTAACCAATCACAATATGTGCAATATAATCCAAAAAATACTGGTAAAAGCAATTCTATAACAAAAAAAACTAATCAGTTAAAAATCATGACTAGAGTCCTACAGGTTTAAGATTTCACATGCCATTCGATGTGTCACTACATTAATGGATTTCTCCTGATGTTTGGCAATCCAATCATTATATATGTTTTTCATAATCATGTTGAGGCAACTTGCCAAGTAACCTCGCTAAGATCTAATTGAATGACCCAACACATGTTAATAACGCACTTAACCAAGATCATGTCATTCAATGAAGATACAATAAATATTCAAGAATTCTCATTACATATTGAAACAAGTTCCAACGGTTCATTAGAGCTTATTATAATAATGAGGCACCCAACATGGCCATAAATTGAAGTTATATAGCAAGTACAAGATATATTGATTAAAAGATAAAATAGTGAGAGGGAGGATTGTTGACACTTTTTAGAGCTTCTACTAATTTCTTTTGTTGTGGCACACTCTTGAAAGTATTCTCAAATAATTATTTATTTTACTTGGGTAAGCTCTAAGGAAGCTCAAGGATGTGAAGTTAAGTGGTCAGTATAGTTGATAAATACACATTCATTCACCTTTATTCATTTATTTTATCTTTAAATCTTTAGATAAATACATGTAAATACATCTAACTTGTACAAATTAATAAATTGGATGGTTCTTGTAAATAGTGCATAAATACATGTATTTAAATACAAAATAAATGAATATATAAAATAAAAATAAAGAAAGTATTGTAAATACCGACTGACCCTAAACCCCGAAACTAGGTCAATATTGACTTGATCGATAAGGGATAAAGTAGGAGGAAATAAGGGTAGAGAAATATAGATAAAATAACACAGACACCTATAGCCAAAATTACACTAATTTATATACACTCTTACACATACTAGATATAGATATTTTCAACATAAAACATGTACACAAAAATATATAAAAAATACAAAAATAATTGCATATAAAAATAATGTATAGAATGATTGGGACACATTGATAAAAAAAAGTCGCAAATAGAACTTCAATGATCAATATCTCCTCCATATGAACTCAAAATTCACCAAACTCACATTTATTGTTCTTAAAGTTAAATTATCTTTAAGAAAGGTAGTTTTATTAAAAATGGAGTTAAGATATAAAAGTTGACTTTTTGGGTCCCATTGTGCTATATACCTATACATTTTATTCTTTAATGTAATATTTACGTTTTTACTCTTTTTATATTTTAAATACTTGTAAATATTATATAAAACATATTAAAAATACAAACATAAAATAAATTCATTAAAATGCATTAAATTAAATAATTTATATTATACATATAATGTACATGCCCATAATTAATTAATTATATAAATAAAATTAGAAAACAAAATAAAAATTATGTAAATATGTATTTAAATATATTATAAATGTATAGATTATGGATATATAATAATAAGACTTAAATACGAAATAAAAATAAAATACCTGAAACATAGGTATTTATACATATAAATACACTTGTAAAAATTAACCTGCAATAAATAAGGCGATAAAAATAAAAAAAATCATCTTAAAATAGTGCATAAAATAAGAAACAACTTTAATGTTTTGAATTTTATTCTTTATATTTTATTTTTAATTCTTTCTATTTTTTATTTCGGGTTTGTCTTTCAGCGACTAACATGGACCAATGAGGAGGCGACATTGGTTGACAAGGGTCAACGAACCTGCCCCCTCTTGGATCGGTCTGTCATATGTTCTTTCCTCTTTTCGCTAACTTTTAGGGCTTGAATCAAGCCCCATCTCTGCTCGAATCCTTCATAAAATTTCTTCGCAGATGTATTATCCTTCATAGAAATCAAAGAGAGACCTAAGCCAAACTTTGACTCGCGTCGAAACCTTGATCGAAGACCCTCACTTAAGCAGGATTGTATATAACATCTCATCAGCCCAATTTTGATTTTCAATCCTTTCAATCCAGCTTTTCTCCCAAAATTCATCTCTGGAGCTTGCCCTCAGTTATAGTGAATGGAGTCTCCCGAATTGCAATGCGGAGGAAAAGGCGGAGGAGGCGATTCAACCATCGTCGGAGACCTCGCTTGGTGGTTTTGCTCCCAGCATCTCTAAGCATGTGAGTTTATTATTTCTTTGCTTTTTTGATTCCTACGAGTAGCAGTAACTTAGATCCGCCTTTTATTTCTTTTAATTCCATCTATTTTAGCCTAAAAATCAATATCATAGTTCGTCAGAGCTCTAGGCTCCAACCTCTGTCCCATCAGTCTTAGACCATGAATCGACTCCCTGATCACCTCCACACCTTTGCCTCTTCATCTCCTATCATTTCGACCCATTCTCCATCTCTGGTCTTGTTCAGATTAGGGAGATCGGTGCTTGATATCCGCCTCTCATCGGAGCACCTCCACCCATCCATTCCAGGCCATATTTTTCTCATATTCGAGTCCTGGAGCTTTGCCCTCAAGCCTTGAAGCTTCTGGTGTAGGCTAGTGCTTGAAGGGACTCTATCTGGGGGTCGAATCATCGTAGCTTGCAACTCCAAGTGTCCGAGTCTTCTCCGACCTCCCAGACCTCCACAAATGAGGTCTGGATCTTTTGAGACATCCACCAGCTGTGGAACACTCCTAGGATCGTGTTGAGCATCTCAACAGCAAAGGAACCCATCTGGAGCGAGTAGGAGGCTTGATCGAAGTTTAGCTCTCAATTATTCTTTTCTATTCTTCTAGGGGAGTTCAGCACCATTGGATCAAGCCCCTTGCTCCAGATGCACAACAGTCGCCCGATTCAATGCCAAGGAACCATCAGATTTGAGGATGGGATTTAATCTCCACCCTCCATCGTTGAAGCGTCATCGGATGAAACCATCTAAGTCGTCTGCCAATGCGTGTGGGGGTATTTTGCAATCTCCCCCTTTATATTTATTGTTTAGTTTATAAACATTCATTTGCAGTTGTATAAGTTTTGTAATATTCACATACTTGACCCCATACTTCCTATTAGTTGCACTTTAGTCCATTCCACATCACCTCATGTGCCTATGCGCGTAAGGGGGAGGGAATTTTACGTGGATCCCTTCTAGGTTTGGTTTATTTGGTCCAAGAACTTTGAATACAAGTATAAAATATTTTTGTAAATTTGCATGATTGGTCCTATTGTTTATTTATTACATTTATACCCCTGCCAACGTGAAATATTTTTTATTACGTGAGAAATTACATTTATGCCCCCAGATATTGCTAAGTGTTATTAAATTTCATGAAACTTCTCAAATATTATAACTAAGTCCTTGCATTATAGATTTAATTTTGTACTTGTATTTCATTTATTAAAAATATCATTTTGCATCAAAGAGTTATAGGAAAGTTATCTTAAGTGCCCAAAATCATATATTATCACATATATTTTTTGTAGGACAATTTAAAATTCTTTCTATTATAGAAAAATTCAAAAGCATTGCATTTTTTCCTGTTTAGCATTTTAAAATCCATAAAAAGTTATTTTGAAAAATTCCAAAAATTTTGTATGCCGATTTAGTTATATTTTATCTTTTGTTCAAATAATTTGTCAAAATATTAAGAAAAATTCCTAAAAACCTCAACAAAGAAAACCTTATAAAACTAATAAAATCACAGAAAAATCACAAAATTATGTTTTAAAAAAGATATTTAATAAACTCATTTCAAGTTTTTGTATTTTTTTCTATTTTCTTATTCTCTGCATCTTCTATTTAAAGACCCATAAAATTCTCATAAATCATCCTAAAATAACCCAAAATAGAGAAAAATCATAAAACTAAAAAATATTTATTTCTGAAATTTTTGAGTTTATTTTTTATATTTCAAAAATCCAATAACACATCTTTTCTAATCCTCTTTATATAATATATCCATATATATTTATTATCATATATTTTAATTTATTTTAAAATTTAAATGTAAAATTTTGCAAAATTAAAAACATAAAAAAATACATAAATTAAAACCCATAAAATATTTAAAAATAAAAAATCTACAACTTGTCTATTCATTTCCTGCTCCACCTCATGTGCTACTTTGCAGTTAGACTCATACTACTTGTCACTATACACATATTTGTAGGGTATAATAAATTTTAGCTCACTTATTTTATTGCTTTATCATTATTGTGTGTTACTTATTGAAATTGTCACTTGGGATTGGATATTGAGAGGTGAGAGAGGCGTAGATAGAATGATTGTCGGATCTGACTTGTCGAACACTGCATGCCCTCCAAGACCGGACGTTAGATATCCCTACCTTTAAGCATTTCAAATTGCGACGTTGCCGGGGAGCATCGATTTGTAGAGCATAAAGTAGACACTTAGCTTGTTTGCATTATTTACTTCATTGTCTATTTCTCTCTTTATTCTATTTTTTATCTAAGAATATTCTGACAATCTTCTTGTTTGAATTTGTTACGAGGGCCTGCATAGATAAAGGATATGGTTTAGGCCTTAGCATATCACTTAAGTGAGATCGCATTGAATATAATTTAGAGCAACTAGAATACTAGTTGCGAGGAGCAACGGAATTTAAAAAACTTAAACGGATGAAACTGCATGATTCGAGAACACTTCTCAAATCATTTCATCAAAGTCACAAAACGGGTTCATAGGAATACCTCTTGAAGCGTGTTTGCGACCGCCAATCTCTTAAGTAAGAGATTCTCCTATCTCAAGTCCAATTCAATGAAGGTCGCACTTGTAGGCACGTGGATGAGGTGCGTGCTTCTTGCAATCCAAGTTGATGATCTGAGCGAGGAGTCTCCTGATTTCGTCTCACGAAATCTGGTGCATTCTTGACAAGCAAGAAACACTAAAGAAGATGGTGATTCACGAGCAGTCGATCCATCTACACAATGACATGACGATGATGGTGGTGTTCTCTATGTCAACATATGAACGATCACATGTTGCGAGAGAGAGAGAGAGAGAGTTGGCGTGTATAGAGAGAGAGAGAGAGTTTTTCTTATGTGTATATAAAAAAAGACTACGCCTATCCTTTCTTTTATACTAAATTGGATGGTGGAGATGCTTTCCTAATTTGTTGTAAAAATTTACAACAACAGCTAATATAATTTAAAAGAAATTAAATATGTTGTAATAATATTAACATATTTAATTTCAATTAAATAAAAAATCTCCCAAATGACATAGGACTAGAGAACCTCCTTCTATGTAACGAGAAAGGAGATAGCCTCCTTCCTCTAAAACATGGTGGATGGCCACCTTGATTGAAGAGAGAAAATCTCTCTCCAATCCTAATGTAATCTTATTACATTAAGTCTTATTTCATAGAATCTTTTGTTAACAAAATATCATCAAATAATTATTCCAAATTATTTGTGATAAATTGCTAATAAAACTATTGACAATTATGAATCAAATTCAACCACCCCATAAAATGTAAATTACATTTACAAATAATTGTATAATGTGGTAAATTACATTTACAAATAATTTTATAATGTGAATCCAATTCACATCAACATTTAATTTATAAATCATATTTACAATTAACTCTCTTTAATATATTATAAATCATATTTATAATATTAATTATTAATATGGATAGTGATAGCCACACTATTCATATCCTTGACAATTAAGTCATATTTAATTATCTTAGGTGTCCATTCTCATATGTCCAAATAATATGAATCACATGCACATTAATCATAATAATTAAATCACATTTAATTATCAATTATTTTCTCAATTCTCAAATACATTATCAACGATGAAATTATTCTTAACTTCTTTCAAGAATAATGCACTTTCTCCACGGATACTTGGAGATAAGGGCATGGCGATTGTACTTTCCATGTATAGTGACTTGGATATTGAGATCATATATCAAATTCAGATCAAGGGGGCCTCTCAAAGATGTCTGATTGAATCAAAGTTGTAAAGCTAATCTTCTCATTACATCCAAATCGTATTCAGATCAATGTCCAACATTTAGACAAAGATTAGATTACTTCTCTTTTGAGAGGAGTCACTAAAATTCAAACACGTTTCATCACTAGAATGGAAGTGTCATGGTTATACAATCGTTTACGATCACATCACCCTCGAGTATTCCTAATAGCCGTACATCCTTAATACTGGAAGGCCTAAAATAAACCCGAAGTTTAAGATCGCTTTTACACTACCTTTTTTAGGGTTTTATTGTTAAGTTTCTCATTTGATCATTGGGATTTGGTATCAATCATATACTTTTCAAAAGCATATATCATACCTAGGTATTGATCATATACTTTTCAAAATCATATATCAAACCTATAAATTCAGTCAAGCTTTCCAAAATAAGAAGATCATGCATGGAATTTGATCGCAATATCTCTTGAGTGAGCTCATGTCTTCCAGTTCAGTAATGAGCATGTATTATCCCTTTGAGAGATTGTATTACTCACATACCCTTGTATGCATACCAACTCGATGTTGTATAGACCTTGATTAGATCATTAATCTATCGACCTATAAAATGTGCATACTCAAACGTATAGTAACACATCTGTCTCCGATCAGAGGGTGTGTGCCTATATTGTGATAGTATACGACATAGGCCTTAGTTATCTCAATCTCATTAAGTCAACTCTTTGACCTAATGTATCTAACACATTTGAATATCTATTCCTATGCAGAGGACATGCATCAAGAGGTAGGTATGATATCAGCCTTTAGAGAAGACTTACCATCTTCTTCTTAAGCTAGAGATCCTCTCTTAAAAATCACTTGACGGTGCTTGATGATTCCTCAATCTAACTCTTTAGATATCATCCTTGCACCAGCCTCTATGATTCAACATTTGAATCAATAGATGTATGATCATTAAGATGTCCAGGGTAAATAAACCTAATTACTAAGGGACCTATAATGCAAATTAGATATTCCTCATTTCATATCACGAAATGATTTGCAATAACATTTACTGCATAATTGCTCATTGTGGGCTCGCATGTCCAACAATCTCCTACTATGCCAAAGATCCCTTAATGGGCTAATCTTTAAAACCACACTCATGTGCTAATCATAAGATATTTAGAAAAAATTGCAAGGTAAGCTAACTAGTCGCTCTGTTCCTGAGAGACAATGCCAAGTCCTTTTACAGTACTTGCATATCTCCTAGTAGCAGTGCTTTCATCCAATGAGAATGCTGCATTATGCAACAGATGCTCAATTGTGTTAAAATAGTTATAGTGTCTTTGACATTGCAATTCAATAATTGTTATAACTAGTATGCAATTTTTATTATCCTTATCAAAATACCATTATTCTCAAAGATCTCTATCTCCTAAGGCTAAGATCCTGTTTTGATTCTTATAAGGCAACTGCAGTTAAGATCTTTTAAATCATTATCTATAAAGTCTTAAGTTCTTGAAGATAAGACTTTGAGGTCACTATCTCAAAAGAATCGTCTTTAAATATATTGTTATTACTGCAATCATGTGTCTTATATCCATAGTAGGATTAGTAACATTTTACTACTACTACTGCATGGCAAACACCTGACTTTGTACAAATCTAGCTTACACTAGGCTTCTCATAACCGATGCACAAGGGCAAGCAGTTTTAGCATTCACTTCCTCAACTCTTTGAGGTGTTATTCCTTCATATAGGTCGGTACCATATCTTAAGGGAAGGAAGCCTTCCTTTGGGTTTTCCAAAAATGGAACATGTCTAAGATATACCACTAATGTAACGGTCCTGATACCCTCTTCTCTTTGCTTTTGAATATCTTCACAACTAGAATCTAAGAGGTATCCATGAGATCTTTCATCTCAAGGCATGGAATAACAAGATTATAAAACACTTACTGTCATCCTTATATCATTCCAAATGATTAGGATATTATCTACATTTAGCACGATGAACACAATGGTACTAAGCTTCACATGGTTCATCGAGATTTTGTATGAAATCATAACCTTTATAACTTCATTAAATCTGATGTTCTGACTATTAGAAGTTTATTTGAGTCCATTGATGGAGTTATCTTACACACTTTGCTTTTGTCAACTATGAAGCCATGGGGCTACTTCATATGAATATCCTCAGTGAGGAATTCATAGAGGAATGCAATCTTGACTTCCATATTGTAGATGTCATAGTCAAGTTGTGATATAGTTAGCAATATTCTGATGGGTTTAAGCATCATCACTGAAAAGCAAGTCTCGTCGCAAGTGATGTCTTCTCTTCGTGTTTATCTTATGGACACGAGTCGTGCTTTTGAAGGTCTCTACCTTCTCACCAGGTTTACTCTTTCCCTTGAAAATCCATTTACACCTAACGGATCTTACCCTTATAGGTGGATCCTCGAGGGTCCATATATAACACTTGTATATGAAGTCTACTTCAGACTTTATTGCTAGCATCCATCTCTCCTTGTCATGATCCTTGGAAGCTTCATCATATGAAGTCATATCATTGTCAAACTTATCTAACACATGGAATCCATACCTTTTAGGTGGTCTTTCCACCCTCAAATTAATTTGAAGAGGTATAAGTATTTCATCTTTAATTGTCTTTTTAGGTTTCGATTTCAGGAGCCTCATTATCTTCTCTAGATTCAATGAATTCCTGTACTTCATATTCATCATGATTCTCAAGAAATTCATCCTCTAAGAATCATATCCTTAGATATGAAATCTTTTAGAATCTCAAGGTCATAAAGTAGGTATCCAATACCATCCGTTATATTCCGAATGAAGTAGCACTCTCAAGTGCAAGATTCTAGCTTTCTTGCATCCATATTTTAGCATGGACCAAGTAACCCTAATCTTCCAGTGTCCAACACTAAACTTGGTTCTAAACCATAGATCGCAAGAAGTTTTGGGTTTGTATTTGCATGGAATCTTATTATGTATATATATTGTAGTCTCTACTACATATATACCCGGAAACTAAGAGATAATTATGCTAAAATTCATCATTGGTCAAATCATGTCACACATGATCAAATAGCATCTCCCTACAATTCTATTGAGTTTAGGTGTATTAGAAGGAGTACGATAGAATGATATTCCTTCATCCATAATGTATTCCTTGAATTCATCTAATAGGTAGTTGCTACCTCGGTTAGATCAAATTCATTTCATCTTTCTTCTAACTTTGGTTCTCAAAATGTGAAATCTTTGAACATTTCAAAGGTTTCCAAGGTGAAGGGAAGAAATCTCGTATCACAAATAATCAACAATTGATGTCGCATATCACTAATGTTTATTATGATATTGATGACCCACATACATTAATATGTATAAGATCATGAATATCTTGGAATCTTACACCATTCCCAGAGAAGGGTGCATTAGATATTTTTACTTTGAATATACTATTCACAAGTATGTAAGTTTTGAACCTCCAGATAATCTAAAGATCAATATCTTACTACTCTATTGATCTTATCAATAGACATATGTCCAAGGCTTGATGCTAGATCATTGTCAAATGATTTTTATACTCCTTTTGATCCTCTAAGGCTTAATTTCTTAGTATAGAAATATTAATGGACCATTTATTAATTTTCTAATTTAGTAGTGTCCTTCAGATGTTATTATGATAGTCCTACTCCAGAAGGCATATTTATTTCCAACATTTAGAAATAAACAATGAATGTATTCTAATATTTAAGGCCTAGAGACATTCTCTAAGACTAAGGACTCTCCTACTGAAAACATGTAGTCTATCTATCCATCCAATGGAGATTGTGTTAGCCATTTGAGCCCGAGGAGAATCATTCTTACAGTAAATGTTATTGTAATATATGATTTATCAATAAAAGTTATTGATTGCTTCACTCCCTTCTGAGGTTAAATGAATGAATGCAATATAAGGTCTCTCTGTACAAGTAGGGCTATGTACCATGTCCATCTTGATATTCATACAGCTGTTGATTCATTAATTGAATCATAGAGGCTAGTGCTTGGATGAATATCTAAGGAGTTAGATTGAGGACTCATCAAGCACCGTCAAATGATTATTAAGAGATGATCTCCAGCCTGAGTAGGAGATGACAATCCTTTCTCATAAAGACTGATATCTGACTGACCTATTGATGCAGATCCTCTGCATAGGAATAGTGATTCGGAGGTGTCATATTAATTAGGTCAAAGGGTTGACTTAACGAAAATGAGATAATCTAAGTCCTATATTGAATATTGTCACAACAAAGGAACACATCCTCTGACCAGAGACAGATGTGTTACTATATGTATGAATATGTACATTTGGCAGACCAATAGGTTGATGACCTAATCAAGGTCTATACCTCAACGAGCTGGTGTGCATATAAGGGGATATGAATAATACGATCTCTCAAAGGGATCATACAAGTTCACTTGTGAACTGGAAGACATGAGCTCACTCATGAGGTATTTGGACCGATCAAATTCCATGCATGGTCGTCGTGCTTTGGAAGCATGACAAGAATTTGAAGGTATGATATATGCTTTGGGAAAGCATATGATTGATACCAATTCTCAATGACCAAGATTGAGAAACTTGATGATTAAACCCTAAAGAAGACAATGCAAAATTGATCTATATCTTTGGGTTTATCATAGGTCTTACAGTATGTAGGATGTACAGGTGTTAGGAATATCTGAGGGTGGTGAGATTATAATGCTTCCATTCCGAGGGAATAATGAAACATGTTTGGATTTTAGTGACTCCTCTCAGTAGAGAAGAAATCTGATCTTGGTCCAAGTGTTGGACATTGATCTGAAAGAGATTCAGATGCAATGAGAAGATTAGATTTGCAGTCTTGATTTTAATCAAGCATCTATGAGAGGTTCGTGAAATCTGGATTTGAGATGTAATCTCAACATCCAAGTCACTATACGCGGAACAATACAATTACCCTCTCCCTATCTCCAAGTATTTGTGGAGAAAGCACATTATTCTTGAAAGGGTTCAAGAATAATTCCATAGTTGAGTTATATCTAAGCATTGAGAAATAGATAATTAAATGTGATTTAATTATCTTGAATGATGTGAATTTGATTCATATTATTAGGATGCATGTGAATGATTATCCAATATAATAAAATGTGATTAATTATTATGGATAGGAGTAATGTGGATAGCAATATCCAATTATTCATAATATATTATAAATATGATTTATAATGTATTAGAGAGAGCTAATTATGATTTACATTCGCTGATTAGTTATTGGTATGAATTGGATTCACATTGGATAATTAATTGAAAATGTAAATCACTTATTTTTGGGGTTGTGAATGTGATTCACAAATTTCCAATGGCAAGATTGCAATATTCTCAAAATAATTATGAATTATTTTTGTAGAATAATTTGCAACAAGAGTTGTTGTAAAATCATGGAGATTTTCAAGGAATCTTGAAATATCAACAAGATTGCATGAGATTGCATGGAGATCTCACCCTTCCATATTGGAAGTGTGGACGGCTACAATTTCTCTATAGAAATTTGTAGCCGTCCACTCTAAATATGGAGAGTGAAATATCCATCCAATAATCTACATGTTTGTTTGATTTAATTTAGGATTGAATTATATTCAAGTATATTTAATCTAAATTAAATTAATTATTGTTGTGTTTTTTACCAACAACATCTTGACCATTGAAAGAAGCACAAATCAATCTCATCCATTGATTTTGTGTATCCCATGGATGGTGATCCATGGGCTCCCAAAACCTTGTATTAGGGGAGGCACTCCGTGCTCTCAAAGGGTAAGAAAATCACAACAAGCTCTCTCCTCTCTCTATATTCGTACGCCCTCTCTCCTCTCTCTCCATTGGTGGCCGTCCACCATACCCTAGAGAAGGAATCTTGTTGTCGCTCCACCGTGGTGCCGCCGCCTCGACGACCCTAGGTTATCCATCTTTATTGGTGTGCCCCACTCACAAAGAAGACATTTTATCTCATGCGATGAGATCAGAAGTTCCCGTGCTTGGATCAACATCTTGGATTGCGAGGATCACATGGTTCATCCCTGCGCTCGCAAGCATCTTCTCCGAAGATCGGACTTGTGACAAAAGGTCTCTTTTCATAGAGACTTGATTGTAACTACGCTACAAGATGTATTCATTTATCCTTGATGTGGTTTAGATGAAATGATCCAAGAACCATTCTTGGATCATGTGATTTCATCACATAGAAAATTTTAAATTCCGCTGCATAGAACAACTAGTGCGACTAGTCGTTCTTCAGCGTATATGATACGATGCTCACGCTTCTGTGATGCGCTTCGGGATTATTCCATTATCCTTCAAATGGAATCAGAGCAGAGCCTTAGGTCGGAGGTTTTGGATGCGATCCATTAACCTAGGAAAACCATGGTTCGTTACGGTTGCGAAAGTTTTGTCGCATTTCAATTTTTGCATCTCTATTTAGTGAGTAACTTCGACCCTATTTAAAATATATAAATATGAAGTATTCACTTATATTTGTTCCCCATTAAATAAGGAAATCGTAGGATCTGAGTTTACATAATTTAAATTCTGTTTGCTCGAGATATGATCATTCTAATGAACATATATCCACAGTTTCGGGAACTACGAATCTTAACATGATTAATGAGTTAATTGCTGTTTTGAGATGCCTTGAATGCATTCTAATCACTTAGGTTCTGTTGTAAATCAACTTAGCAAACTTTAGAAACTTATTTTGCGTAATTTGGATTTAAATTGATTGAGATATGTTACATTCCTAATCAAGAACCATGTGATTATCAATTAGTGAAATTAATTGTTAATTTCCTAAAATAATTATGGAAAATATTTGAGAAATATTTAGTAATAATTATTTCTTTAATTGACATGGCATCAACAAAAAAATTGATTAAATTTGTTCTAAATCACAATTAGTTACACAATCAATAAACAAACAAACTTGCTTGAATAGGATCGGGAATTTGTTTAGCAATTTTACTTATAATCAAAATGGTTTTGATTATTACTATATGGTATAATTTCAGTTGAAAAACCGATGAATATCTCAAGTACACAATGATCTATTTGGCATTATCCTTTCTTGATGTGGATATGGTGTCTAGTTGGGGAGTGTTGGGGTAGCAGGTTGCACCGTGTGCGGTTTGTCCCACTCCCGTCGGTACTAGCCACGACAACGGGTAGGGACTCGATAACGCCATAGAAATCAAGGTGTATTATTCTAATTATTAAAATTCGAATAATATGTACTTTGAGATTATACCTTCCATTCAAGTGATAATCAAGTTTGTTGATTAAGATTGGATTGATAATTAATTTAATATGATTAAATTGATTATATCCAATTGAAACACTCTATTATGAATAGATGTGTATTTCCCTTGGAAGAATTAATCATGTGAATGTGATTCATGATAGTTAATTATTGAATTTGAATAAGAGGTGGAGGATCTCATAAGCGACATCCATGGTCTCCCGTTAAGGCGAAGGGTTCCGTCGCTAGGGATTGTATGCAGGAGACGCCTGTCCGAAGTGACAACTCCTATATACAAGCGCATCTGGATCGAGCTCTTTGCTTCTAAAAAGGGTAAGACCGTATGCGTAGTGACCCCAATATCTAGTCATCATATTATTGGGGAGATATTGGATTGCGCATAGAGAGTACTAATATTGTTGATGGTTGGTTCAATTAACGACGGGTCAACATCACCTTAGGGGTGGTGGGCTTGGACGTTAAAGACCGAATTGGGAAATGCAAGTTGGACTTGCAAGGCGGAATGTGTTCCCTCTTCTCTTTATACGAGTTACAAGTTCTCATATCATTGGGATGTGACAAAGGTAAAGAGGAGATCCCAGTTCTTGCTAAAGATATAGCGATAACTATATCCCTTGCTTTGAAAGTTAATAAGGAAATGAACTTTCAAAGTTGAAAAGGCAAGACTAATTTGATTTAAAATACCTTAATAAAATGTTTTAAAAATGAATATATAATTATTTATACGCTCTAATATAGTGCATTATTAATTTCAAAAAAATAAGTCCATGAACCCTCTGAGCAGGCTCCTAGAGGTCAATCAGTTGACCGAACCAAATTATTCAAATTGAATCCGAAATTTGGATCATGTCCTTTCTGCTGAGCGCATTTCACATGTGCTATCCAAGGACAAGATTGCAGACCCAAAGAATTGGATGAAATCGAATTTAATAATAAATTTGATGAAGTTCATAATCTGGTAAGGTGTCATATTCTTGGTTCATTATCCAATGTGCTACAGAAGCAACATGTGGAAATGAATGCTTGCAGTGGGTTTATGCTGAATCTGAGAGAAATGTTTGGTGATGTGAACCGTACACATTGTTATAATATAATAAAAGAGGTTATTCGCTATAAGATGCAGGAGGGGACCTCTGTTAAAGAACATGTACTTTTGGGTACCTCTCTGAGCTGGAAACCCTTGGAGCCGACATGGATTCAGATATGCAAGCTGACTTCATTCTGTTGTCACTCTCTAGATCTTTCAACAACTTTGTTGTTACATACCACATGAGTAAAGTTGATTTTACTAATGCTGGGTTGTTAGCTGCATTGAAATCCGCTAAGGATGTGACGAAGAAAGATGGCCCCTTTGGCAGTGCAATGGTTGCACAGGTTAAAGGAAAGCATGGTCGGAAGCAAGGTTCTCGGAAGGGTCCGACCCAGAAGAGAAAGAAGAAGAGTCAAGGTGTTGGCTCATCTTCTAATGCATCCACTTTGATAGCGTCAAAGAAAACCGACGTTTGTCATCACTGCAAGAATCCAGGGCACTGGAGGAGTGACTGCCCTGAATACCTGAAGTCGATCGACAAAGGTAAAGCCCCCTGGATGTATGAAATCTACTTTCACCATTGAAACTAGTTTTCTCATTGGACGAGAGGGAAGTTGGGTTGTTGATTCTGATTCTTCTATTCATGTATGCAATTTGTTGCATCTGTTTCAGGAAACTAGGAATCTGGAAGAAGGGGAGATAGTCATCCATATGGGATCTGATGCAAGTGTTGCAGCACTCGCCATCGGGACCTGCAGACTATAGTTATCTAGTGGAAGAGTCTTAGTACATAAAGAGTGTCTTTATGTACCTGAAGTTAGAAGGAATTTAATATCTGTATCTAAACTGGTTAGAAGTGGATATTCATTCCTTTTTTGTAAATAAATTAGTCATAAATCGTTATGATAAATAAATTGCGAATGGTATTTTAACTTCTGGTGGACTCTAAGAATTATGCATTGATGAACATGTCATGAATGTTACTACCACTAATAAAAACCCTAAAAGATCCAGGGAAGATGGAAATCATTCGAATATGATTTGGCATCAAAGCCTTGGTCATTTATTTATTGATAGGATCAATAGATTGATAAAGGATGGACCTTTAGATTTTCTACATGTTTAATCTTTGCCTACTTGCGAACATTGCATTCGAGGTAAAATGACTAGAATGCCTTTCCGTGACAAGGTTACAAGATGCGAAGGTATTCTTGACCTAGTACATACTGATGTATGTGGTCCCTTCAGTACCGCGACTCGAAATGGATATCGATATTATTTGATGTTTATTGATGACCATTCACGATATGGGTTTATCTTCCTACTTCGTCATAAATATGAAACCTTTGAAAAGTTCAAAGAGTTCAATGCTTTGGTTGAGAAACAAACCAATAGGAAGATTAAACAGATTCGATCTGATCGAGGTGGAGAGTACCTCTCAGATGAATTCAAGGAATACCTTAAAGAGAATGGAATTGTATCCAATCTCACTCCTCCTGGAACCCCCAAACTTAATGGTGTTGCTGAAAAATGCAATAGGAATATCATGGATATGATCCAATCAATGATGAGAAAAGCACATTTACCTCTTAGTTTCTGGGGGTATGCAGTAGAGACTACAATATATACCTCGAATAAGATTCCGAGCAAATCTGTGCCTCAGACTCCTCACAAGCTCTGGTATGGAACCAAACCTAGTGTGAAACACTTGAGGGTTTGGGGTTGCTTGGTCCATGTGAAGAACATGGATGCAAGTAAGCTGGAATCTCACTCTCGCGAGTATTACTTCATTGGGTATGTTAAAGATGGTATTGGATACCAGCTTTATGACACCGAGACCCAAAAGGTTTTTGTCTCTAGAGATATGAAATTTTTAGAGGATGACTTTCTCAAAGGTCAAGAGAGAAAATAAGTAGAGGAACTCATTGAATTCCCTGAGGATTCTGAACTTCCTGAACCAGAAACTGGAGAGATAAATAAAGATGAAACACCCATCCCTCTTCGATGGAGTTCAAGGGTGGTTGCACCACCTGAAAGGTATGGATTCCATGTGTCAGGTGAAACTGACAATGATCCTGCTTCATTTGATGAAGCACTCGCGGATCATGACATGGATAGATGGATGCTAGCAATGAAGTCAGAGATTGACTCGATGCATAAGAATGGGATATGGACCCTAGAGGATCCACCTAAAGGGGTGAAACCCATTGGGTGCAGATGGATCTTCAAGAGAAAGAGGGGAACTGATGGGAAAGTAGAGACTTTCAAAGCATGGCTCGTGGACAAAGGCTACACACAGAGAGAAGGCATTGACTACGATGAGACATTCTCCCTTGTGGCTATTCTTAAGTCCATCAGGACATTGCTAGCTATAGCTGCATCTCTTGACTACGACCTTTGGTAGATGGACGTCAAGACGACTTTCCTCAATGGATACCTCGAGGAGGATGTCTATATGGAGCAGCCTCAGGGCTTCATAGTTAAGAATGGCAAAGTATGCAAGCTGAAGAAATTCATTTATGGGCTCAAACAAGCTTCTCGTAGCTGGAACATGAGATTTGACGAAACCATAAAGAGTTGTGCAGAATCCTGATGAGCCTTGTGTGTACAAGAAGCTTAGTGGGAACACCATTGTGTTCATTGTGCTTTACGTAGATGACATCCTTATCATTGAGAATGATATAGGGATGATGACTAGTGTGAAGATTTGGCTATCTCATACCTTCGAGATGAAAGATCGTGGAGAAGCCTCTTACATCTTAGGCTTGAAGCTATTCCGAAACTGAGAAAAGAGGATGTTGGGATTATCACAACATGGGTACACTAAGAAGATTCTTGAACTTTTCCATATGGGTAGGTATAAGAAAGGATTCCTCCCCTTAAGACATGGTATCCACCTATCTAAAGGGATGGCTCATCAAAGTATTGAGGAAAAGAAGGCCATGGCTGGATTCCCCTATGCATCAGCTGTAGGAAGCTTAATGTACGCCATGATATGTACTACGCCAAATATCTACCATGCAGTGGGAGTGGTAAGTCATTAGCAATCCTGCTATGGAGAGCAACATTGTAATGCAGTGAAGAACATTTTCAAATATCTAAGATGGACGCAAGATTACATCTTGGTCTATGGAGATGGTGATCTCCAAGTCTTGGGATATACAGATCCAGACTTCCTGTCAGATATTGATAATCGAAAGTCGACATCAGGATTTGTATTCCTATTGAACGGTGGTGCTATGAGCTAGAGAAGCAAGAAGCAGGACACTACAACAGATTCAAGAATAGAAGCCGAATATATTATCGCATCGGATGCTGCAAAGGAGGTGGTGTGTTTGCGCAAGTTCATCTTGGAGCTTGACGTAGTTTCCTCTGATACTCCCATCCCGTTACTATGTGATAATATAGAAGACATTGCCCCGGCAAAGGAACCCAGATGGCATCAAAAGAGCAAGCACATGGAAAGGAAATATCACATCATTCAGGAGATTCAAAAGCGTGGTGATATCATCATCATAAAGGTGGCCTCTGCCGACAACATTGCTGATCCTCTTACCAAACCTCTGACACGGAAGTTTGACCATCATGTAATGAGTTTGGGTTTAAGGATTGTTCTTGAATGGTTCTGAGGGCTAGTGGGAGATTGTTAGCCATGTGAGCCCAATATGAACCATTCTTACTGTAAATGTTATTGTATTATATGATTTATCAATAAAAGTTATTGATTATTTCACTCCCTTTCTGAGGTTAAATGAATGAATGCACTATAACGTCCCTTTGTACAATTAGGGTTATGTACCATGGCTATCCTTATAATCATATAGCTGTTGATTCATTAATTGAACCATAGAGGCTGATGCTTGGACGAATATATAAGGAGTTAGATTGAGGACTCGTCAAGCACCGTCAAATGATTATTAAGATATGATCTCCAGCCTGAGTAGGAGATGGAAATCCTTTCTTATAAAGGCTGATATCTGACTGACCTCTTGATGCAGGTCCTCTACATAGGAATAATGAGTCAGAGGTGTCAAATTAGTTAGGACAAAGGGTTGACTTAACGAGGTTGAGATAACCCAGGTCCTATGTTGAATACTATCACAACAAAGACACACATCCTCTGACCAGAGGTAGATTGGTTACTATATGTCTGAATATGTACATTTGGCAGACCAATAGGTTGATGACCTAATCAAGGTCTATACACTAGCGAGCTGGTGTGCATATAAGGGCACATGAGTAATACGATCTCTCAAAGGGATCACACAGGTTCACATGTAAACCGGAAGACATGAGCTCACTCATGAGGTATTTGGATCGATCAAATTCCATGCATGGTCGTTGTGCTTTGAAAGCATGACAAGAATTTGAAGGTATGATATGTGCTTTGGGAAAGCATATGATCGATACCAATTCCCAATGACCAAGATTGAAAAACTTGATGATTAAACCCCAAAGAAGACATTGTAAAATTGATCTATATCTTTGGGTTTATCATAGTTCTTCTAGCATGCTGGATGTATAGGTGTTAGGAATACCTGAGGGTGATGTGATCATGAACGATTGTATAACCATGACGCTTCCATTCCGAGGGAGTGATGAAATAGGTTTGGATTTTAGTGACTCCTCTCAGTAGAGAAGAAATCTGATATTGGTCCAAGTGTTGGTCATTGATATGAATGAGATTCAGATACAATGAGAAGATTAGATTTACGGTCTTGATTTTAATCAAGCATCTATGCGAGGTTTGCGAGATCTGGATTTGAGATGTGATCTCAACATCCAAGTCAGTATACGTGGAATAATACAATCGCCCTCTCCTTATCTCCAATTATCTGCGGAGAAAGCACAATATTCTTGAAAGGGTTCAAGAATAATTCCATAGTTGAATTATATCTATGCATTGAGAAATAGATAATTAAATGTGATTTAATTATTATGGATAGAAATAATGTGGATAACAATATCCAATTATTCATAATATATTATAAATATTATTTATAATGTATTAGAGAGAGCTTATTATGATTTACATTTGTTGATTAGTTATTGGCGTGAATTGGATTCACATTGGATAATTAATTGAAAATGTAAATCACTTTTTATTTTGAGTTGTGAATGCAATTCATAAATTTCCAATGGCAAGATTGCAATATTCTCAAATAATTATGAATTATTTTTGTAGAATAATTGGCAACAAGAGTTGTTGTAAAATCATGGAGATTTCCAAGGAATCTTGAAATATCAACAAGACTGCATGAGATTGCATGGAGATCTCACCCTTCCATATTGGAAGGGTGGAAGACTACAATTTCTCTATAGAAATTGGTAGTCGTCTACTCTAAATATGGAGAGTGAAATCTCCATCCAAGAATCTCCATGTTTGCTTGATTTAATTTAGGATTGAATTATATTTTTATTTATCAAATATATTTAATCTAAATTAAATTAGTTGTTGTTGTGTTCTTACTAACAACATCTTGACCATTGAAAGAAGCACAAATCAATCTCATCCATTGATTTTGTGTATCCCATGGATGGTGATCCATGGGCTCCCAAAACCCTATATAAGGAGAGGCACTCCATGCTCTCAAAGGGTTAAGAAAATTACAACAATCTCTCTCCTTTCTCTCTATTCATATGCCCTCTCTCCTCTCTCTCCATTGGTGGTCGTCCACCATACCCTAGAGAAGGAATCTCGTCATCGCTCCACCATGGTTCTGCCGCCTTGATGACCCTAGGTTCTCCATCTTCTTTGGTGTGCCCCGCTCACAAAGAAGACATTTGATCTTGTGCAATGAGATTAGGAGTTCCCACGCTTGGATCAACTTCTTGGATTGCAAGGATCTCGTGGTTCATCCCCACGTTTGCAAGCGTCTTCTCTGAAGATCAGACTTGAGACAGGAGGTCTCTTTTCATAGAGACTTGATCTCAACCACGCTACAAGAGGTATTCCTTTATCCTTGATGTGTTTTAGATGAAACGATCCGAGAATCGTTCTTGGATCATGTGGTTTCGTCACATAAAAATGTTTAAATTCCACTGCATAGAACAACTAGTGCGACTAGTCGTTCTTCATCGTATACGATACAATGCTCACACTTTCGTGATGTGCTTGAGGATTATTCCATTCTCCTTCAGATTGTTGCAACAACATCCATGTGGATGACTATTAATCCTTAAGATCACATTTTCTGATCTTCTAAAACATATGCAACCAATTGCAAGTGTTATTTAGAAGAATGAGATGCAAATGTTGGACTTTGATCCTATCTAATAAGCAAGTCTATTTCAATGATTATATCTTGATGTATAATATGCCAATGCACTATCCGAGTCATTCTCTAAGGATTCTAGATAGTCTAGAAAATCATACCATCAATACATCAACTTGTTGTAGTATGGAATTCATCCAACTTTTTGGATGTCATATGTGTGGGGATTATAGAAGTACAGTCAACTCCTTGACTTTCCTTCTCACTTGGGTCAGACCCATGCTTCCACTACACTTCCTTCATCTATAAACAACCATTGCTTAAGATAAAGGATCACTTATGTTGAACTCAAAAGATTTCAATATAAGAGTATTTCAACATTTATACATGCTTCGTTCAATTCATACAATGTGAATATTATGAATCTTCATGAATAACTTGAGTATAGACAGTAGAATGATGACACTCATTATATCTACATCCATCTCAACTCTTAAAGACTTTGGTTTAGCCAGGTACTCAAACATTTTGTGTACATCATCTCCTACTGGGCCATCATTATGCATAATGCAGTGAACCATTATTGAGTAATGTTTTTCAGGTATTTATTTCAATGAATTAATCACAAATGAAAATGAGGTCATTGCAACCCAAAGAAGCGTCAAATAAAAATTTTATTTAAATCTCAGGCACATATCAATAAAAGAATGGAGCAAGAGAAAATTGCTATTTAATTTACCTGTATTGCTAACATGATCGAACTGAGGGGGCTGAAAAATCCCGAGGGATATTCTATGCAAATAAGAATCAATGAAAGAATAAAGGAATCTCCATGCACACTATGCTTGGTTGGTGCATTTTCTTTTTGGATTTTGTATTTTTTATGGAATTTTAATTTTATATTTTTATTTGGTTTTCTATTTTTGAATTTTTGCAAAATATAATTTTTTATCTTAAAACAATAGAATAATTAAAGAAAAATTAAACACACACTCCCGATCACTCTTTGTATTTTTTAAATATGTCAAATAATCAAAAAATCAAACAATTTTTTTAGAGTTTTTGATAATATTTTAATACTTTATTATTCTTACATAATTTTTCAAAAAATTAAAGCCTTAAATAAATCAAAAACATGGAATAAAGTAAAAAAATAAATGAATGTTTTTGGAATTTTTAAATAACAAATTATGTCAAAAATGTGTAAAATATATACAGAATGAAAGACATTTTTTATATTTTCTACAAAGTCATTTTATATGGTCAAAAAGAATTTTAAGATTTTTTTATTTAATTTTAAATATGCAAATTAAATACAGACTCATAGGAACTGAAATGTCAATATTTAAACTTTGCAGACTAAATGATAATAAATAAAAAGTTCTAGGTGAAATGTGCAAAAATCCCAAGAAATCACACATGCGAGTACGTGAGCCTTGCTAGATTAGACTAGAATGTAATTAATTTATTTCAAGGTCAAAAAAATAACTCAAAAAGCCCGACTATTTATTGTAAAATACCCAACAACTCACGTACAAAGCATTACGCTACAGTTTAGACATGACTAATACACAATTAAAATAAATACAAAGGATGAAGGTGAAAATGTTCAAATAAAGAAAAATTAACACATGTCCTCGTAGGAACTTATTCAAAAATCAAATAAAGATAGAGGGGGAGGGCACATATATGCATTAAATGCATGGCACTTGGGGCGGTTCTGATGTCCTGCTGATATGATCGAGCGACTGAGAATCAATATTTCGTGGAAGGCATCGATCACATATTATGCTTCGATTTACGATAGTGAATTAGGGTAGTATGAAAGGTCGATAGGGGAACTGGGGTGATTGATCTTGATCGTGCAGCTGTAAGAGGTTTTGTATGAACTGGGAAGCGCTTAAGCTCCGATGAGACTAGATTGTTCGATTCTATCTCATTCGTCAATGTATTCTCCTCAAATCACACCCAAAATGTAGCTATGAGTGTTCTACGTCTGATGTGCACCTTGGATATACGTGAAACCACTAGGTTAGGGATCTGGAAGGTGATGAACACGGCTTGCTCCAGGAACCTCCTATCCTCGATTCGATGTCGTTTCTATGCTCTCATGCCTTGCAAATGAAAGCGTTTGCTTGGATGAAGCTTTCGACCGAAAACTTAGGTCAAGAACATGTGAGAAGGTGGGTGAATGGGAGTCTCTGGTGAAATGTGGTCAGAGTGGAAACTGGGCTACAGATCTAAGAAGAGCTGAAGGTGTTCAGACCGTGGAAGAGCTGGAGAATGGTTTGACAATTGTGTTTATGTACTCGGAAAGGTTCAACAATGATCGAAGTACCTCCGATCGTACATATTAGAGGTTGAAGATGATTAATTGATCTACTTGATTAAAACAAAATCAAAGCATAAATAAAAGCTTAAATGAAGATAACCACCTACTTTACCAACAGAATGGAAGAAAGATGGAAAACACCTCGATCTGCGGCTATAACGTAGAGGCGGAGACGTAGAACGGATGACTCCGACGATGTAGGTGGATTGCGTTCTATAGATGCTTACTCATACTCCTTATTGTGGGGAGTAGTAGCTGTCACCTAACTCACACCAAGACTCGATCTTGGGGAGGAAAACGACCGAAGGACGGATCAAGAGCTCACCAGAGGTGGAGGGGTACCATTTATTGGAGTGGTTCTGGCAAATTTTGAAATTCAAAATAGGCACAAATCAGGGAGTGATAGGTGGAGATGAGGGACTGGAGAGTGAGAGGATTGAATGTGAGAAAGAATCAGAGAAGGAAGAGTGGGTGGTTACTGATCATAGGTGTGTGCAAAATAAATGGAAGTAATGGCAAAGCGAGGTCAGCTGGAGAGGAGACGCAGACCAGCCAGTTGACTCGGGTCAATAAACCTAGGTCAACTAATCAGAGTGTGCGAAGAATGCGTCTAAAATAGGCTAAATGATAAAACATGCCAAAATGTTAAATAATTGAATTAAAAATAGAAAATGATTTTTTAATTTCAAAATGTAAATAAAAATGTTAAGAATAAATTGAAGTTAATTTTGGTGATTTTTATTTAATTAAATAATATATACATGGGTTAAAATAAATCAAGGTGTTATTTACAGGTATGTATACCTATATATACGAGAATTTGATTTTTAATTAATTATTTATATACGTATGTGTATAATTTTATATTTTATCCATTTACAATATTTTACAATGATTTTATTATTTGTTTTTTAAGAATTATTTTATCAGGTTATTTAAATAGTTACATGTACAATATATACATAGTGATACATATACAATATATACATGATTTTATTTTTGTTGATTTTAAATTTTATGATTTTTATTGTATTTTATATGAGTTAAATACAATATTTATAAGTAGGTAAAAATACAAGATTCACAAATATGTACAATGAACCAATTAATCAAATAATATACATAGTGTACATAAGTATAATATACAATAATACTTTGCCACATTTCACACCTAAACTATGAATTTTACGAAATCACCTCTATTTTAAAGATAATTTAGTTTTGAGTACAATGAAAGTGAGTTTGATGAATTTGGAGTTTAGGTGGAGAAGATATTGATTTTGCAATTTTCTACCTTGTGGATTTTGGAAAGTGATGTTATTTACACAATGCACACATATTTTAATTGCAATTATTTTTATTATTTACAAGAGGATTTTATTCACAAATTTTCAAGAAGAAATAATGATTATTTACAATGGATTTGGTGATGAATAAATTAATGAAAGAATGTGCAATATTGTACTGGTTATGAATATATACAAGTGACAAGTAAATTTTCTGAATTTTCTGGTAATTAGGCCTGATCTCCCCCTACTTTATTCCTTATCGATCAGGTCAAGTCTTAACCTTCTCTCGGGGTCTGATTCAACCTATATCTATTGCATATATACAGTCTCTAATTTTCTTTATTCCCTTTATTTCTTTCTTTATTTATTTTAGGTTAAAAGAGTGATAAATTTACAATATTTACACAATAATTAGAGTTAGTAAAAGTGTGAAATTAGTGATGTTTATAGGTGTTTTATAAGGAATTTTAATCTAAAATAAGTGAATAAAGATGATGAAATGCAAATTCATCATATCCCTATGCTTTGCCTTTACTAGTCCCTTAGCAAACACTTATTTGAAAGAACAAGTGAATAAAGGAAAAGAAGAGAATAAAGGAAAAATAAAGAACTTAGAACAATATTGAGTATTAAACTTATCTTTATAATATTGTATGTATCTCAGGTAGACCTTTGGATTATTAGTGTGGCGGACCTTGTTGAGAAATGGATTTAAAACCTAACAACCCTTAAGTTACACAAGACTCCTATTCAGGTCACCTCAACAGTCAGGTTAGAATAAGTCCATAAACATAAAATCTTCTGACTATGAATCTTTACTTGTACAGTTTAAGTGAAATATAGCTCACCTCAAAAGTGGCAAAGAAACAACCTCGCTCAACAAGTTAGCTCTAGTCCCATGGTCTACCAACTCTTTCCTTGATGAGAGGAGATATTCCCTTATAAGTTCAAGTGCAACCAGCTCTAGAGGAGTGGATGGAGAAAAGAATGGACGGTAGTCAGTGTAGCTACCTATCATTGGATGCATGACTAGTGTAGCCAAGTCATCCGACTGCAAGCTCACAATAATTTGACTTTGAATCCCATCCTTGCTTATTGAATATACACTTCGACAAGCATTTTATTTTCAATCAGGCATGCCTACTTTTTTGGAGTTTTTATAATTTTTTATATAATGTATACAAGGGTGCAACATGTACACAAGGAGCCTTTCTTCTTGAGCTAGTTGAAGCATTATTGCAACCCTACAACATCCCGGCTTTAGACCTCAATGCTACTATACCTGGTTGAGATGCACTACCCTCCCTAGAGTAAGACATATGTTTCCACTAGTTGCTACACACCCGTGTGCTACCCCCAAGCCAAAGGATTATGCCCCCTCACCACCTCATCCTTGAAGAGCTACGTGTTGAGTGCTTGTCCAAGTTAAGGAATTATCTAAAGAATCATGCGTGTGTTGTTAAATATTCTACTTAGACTAATCAAGATGACTTGTGAACATAGTCTTCTGGACACAACGAATTAAGTCGCTAGGACCTGAAAAGTCTCAACTCAAGTTCTTATAAGGTTCTAATGAAATTAAGTGTATTAAGGTCATAACCAAGCTCTATTCATCAATTTTATTCTAGACTTAGTTTAAATGTCAATATTATTTTGAAAAATGAAAATGCAAGAAGTATATACAAAACACATTTTTTTAAAAGAAAGAAAATCTTTTTGGAAAAGTTTTCAAAGGGTTTTGCAAATTTTTATAGATTTTAAGCTCCGTTTTTTTTCTTATGGTTTTTAGAAAAAGGGTTACTAAACTGAATATATATAAGTACATACAAATTTTATACAAGATTGTATAAGAGAATTTTATACACAATATATATACAATAAAGAATCTTGTTTACATGAGGATAAATGATTAAGGGATTTTTACACATATGGCTTTTACGAATATATATACATCTCATAGTATAATATCCATATTATTAATAAAAGTATGAGTTATGGCTAAAGTATATATACAATATATACAACACTCTCCTATACTTAGCTCGAACTATGTCCTCATAGTGATCAAAGATCTACAAATGAAGCCATAACTCATGCTAAGTACATTAAAATGAAAAGAATACTATACAACAATGACTCAAAGAATAAATGAAGAGGATAGAAGTCGATGATCTCCCTATACTTAGGATCAAATAATCCTATGTATAGAAGACTGTACAAGCGGGGGAAATCAAGGAAGAGAATGAAAAAACTCAACGACTCGACTTGTCCTCCCTTATACTTAGGGTGAAAGATCCCTAAGTATATAAAAAGAATATCGACAAGCTGAAGAACAAGCGGGAGATTTAAAGAAAATAGAAAACACCAAAAAGACCGTATGAAAAAAATGACTCCCCCTATACTTAGGGTAAGGTATCCGTAAGTATATGCAACAACAAGAGTGATGAAACCAGAAGAATATGAACAACTCGAATCATTCACCCCCTATACTTAGGTAGAGTACATCCTAAGTATAGCGCATACATACACACGGAAAAGAGGTGAATGATAAAAGCAAAAGAAGAAGGAATAAAACAAAATGATATGCACAAGAGAAAATGAGCTTATGTATGAGACACAAAAGATGTCAAAAAGTCATCGTTCGATACCACAGATAGAGAATCAACCACACACATGAATATATCATGATCTAGATATGGCTTCAGCAACTGTCCGTTCTCAACAAATGGCTGTGCGTTAGATGACAACCTAGATATGACATTACTACCATTATCACGCACAACTCTCACAATGAACGTTCCTAACCATTTGCTTTTCAATTTTCCTGGAAACAACTTCAACTTGGCATCAAACAACTAAAACTTTTTATTAGGGGAGAAGGTCTTTATTCTAATTTGTCTATCATACCAATGCCTGACTTTCTCATTATACATGAGCGAGTTGTCATATGCAAAATCTCGAAATTCTAGCAATCTATTCAGATCCAATTTACTGCTTTTTCTCGCTTCTCAAATCAAGATTGCATACACAGAGTGCCCATAAAGATCTGTGAATTAATTCTACTGGCATGTGGTAATGCTTTCCATACACCAATCTATAGGGAGGCATACTCAATGGAGACTTGTACGTCGTCTGATAAGCCCATGAACTAAGTCAAGCATTTGGGTCCCCAAATCATCTTTATCTCCCTATTTAAAATCTCAGCCAAGCTATTAGTTTGTGGGTAGTAAGGAGACACAACCCTGTGATCAATGGCGTACTCCTTCACAAGCTTTTTGACTTCTCTATTAATGAATTGGCTTCTCCCATATGAAATGTGTATCTTGGATACCACACAATAATATGATCCTTGAGGAAGGAACACACCGTACGACTATCAACGACTCGGGTTGGGATAGCCTCCACCCATCAACTAACGTAATCCACTATAAGCAGGATGTACTAATATCCCTGGCTGATAGGAAACGGGCCCATGAAATTTGTCTACCTTGTGCTTTGGCCAATCTTGTGTAACTTTCTTGGAGACAAGATAGTTCACAATATCAACGTACCATGGGCGTAAGCCCACAGACAAAATGGTCTCATCTGGAAAGGTCTCATAAATAGGGATCATGCTCTGCTCAGAAGTATCCGCATCTAGAATATGGGAAAGGTGATCTACCACAATATTTTTCACTCCAGGTTTATCTCTAATCTCTAAATCAAATTCTTGGAGAAGAAGGATCCATCTGATAAGGTGTGGTTTTACATCCTTCTTTGCTCGTAAGTACTGTATGGTAGTATGATCCATGTACACAATAACATGCGAGCCAAGGAGGTAGGATCTAAACTTCTCTAATCCAAACACAACTGCTAACTTCTCTTTCTTTGTGACTGTGTAATTTCGTTGTGCCTCATCCAGAGTATTGCTAGCATAGTATACCAAATGGTATCCCAACCTTTCTCTGCCCTAAAATAACTCCAATTGCAAAATCTTACGTATTCGTCATGATCTCAAAGGGAAGAGAACAATCATGTTGATGTAGGATAGGAGCACCAGTAACCATTTCTTTCATCTGATAAAATGCATGAAGACTTTCTCATTGACAACAAACTCACTCTCCTTGCACAGAAGCTCAGTCAAAGGTCTGGTGATCTTGTTGAAGCCCTTAATGAATCACCTATAGAATCCAATGTGTCCCAAAAATGACCTCAACTACTCCACATTATGTGGTGGCTCTTGCTTGGATATCACATCGATATTTGTCGGTCAACCTTCGTACCATTTTTAGAGATGATGTGGCCGCTAATACAATCCCATTAGTCACCATAAAGTGACTCTTCTCCCACGAGAGTACTAGGTTTACCTCGCAGCAATATTGAAGAGCTTGGTCTAAATGAGAAAGACATGTGTCAAAAATATCCTCGTAGATAGAGAAATCATCCATGAAGACCTCTAGAAAACTACCCACCATGTATGCAAAAACGACCAACATACACCTTTGGAATGTAGCGGGGGCATTAGACAATCCAACAAGCATTCGTCTAATGGCGTAGGTGCCAAATGGGCAAGTGAACGTAGTTTTCTTCTAATCCTCGGGAGCGATAGCAACTTGGTTATAATCTGAGTACCCATCCAAGAAATAAAAGAACTCCTTCCCTGCCAACCTCTCAATAATATGATCAATAAAGGGCAGAGGAAAGTGATCCTTCTTGGTAGCTGAGTTCAGGATTCGGTAATCTACAAAGACATACCATGAAGTAGGTACACTGGTCGGAATCTCCTCACCACAATTAGTCTTTACGATAGTAATCCGGATTTCTTCGGGACAACATGCAAAGGACTGACCCACTTGGAATCTGAAATGGGATAAATAAAGCCAACATCACATCATTTTCCGATCTCTTTCATAACAACCTCCCTTAAATTCAGATTTAGACAACATTGACACTCATAGGAGGGTTTACAGTCATCCTCTAAGTAGATATGATGCAAGCACAAAGCTGGACTAATACCACGAAGATCCAAAATATTCCATCCAATAGCCTTGTGGTTTCTCTCAAGAACCTCTACCACACGACTTGTTCATCGATCAAATGCAAGCTGATGATGATCGAAAACATTTGGGCAGGGGGCAAGGAAAGCATACTTAAATGTTGATGGTAAAATGTTGATGGTAAAACCTTGAGCTCAGGTGGGGTCTGAATCAACTATGTGATGACCTCTATACCTACACTGGTAGAAGGTGTATGATACACTGTGGCTACTGTCGACTCAGCAAGTAAATCCTCAAAAAGATCTGCAATGAATGATCTCTACTCAGAAAAGAATAGTTCATTAGATTGTTTAGAAATCTCTATAGTCTCATTCAAAAACGACTCATATATCTCAGCAATAATTTCAGAATGGTGTCTCTCATCTGTGCATATCTCAGAAAATTCAGCAAGTGGCTTAGATATCTCAACTGGAGGTATATCCAAAAAATCTCAGAATGATGTGTCAAAGGAATATCAGAATGTACCTCCACTCTCTTGTTGGACATGTGAGCCCACGGCGAGCCATTATGCAATAAATGTTATTGCAAATATCATTCCCTGATCTGAAATAAAAAATAAATAATTTGCATAATAGGTCCCTTAGTACAATTAGGGGTTATGTACCATGGCCATCTTGATGATAATACAGCTGTTGATTCAACTGTTGAATCATAGAGGCTGGTGCTTGGATGAATATCTAAAGAGTTAGATTGAGGACTCATCAAGCACCATCAAATGATTGTTAAGAGATGATCTCTAGCCTGAGTAGGAGATGGCAATCCTTATCTCTAAAGGCTGATATCTGACGACCTCTTGATGCAGGTCCTCAGCATAGGAATAGAGATTCGAAGGTGTTAGATTAATTAGGTCAAGGAGTTGACTTAATGAGATCGAGATAACCAAAGTCCTATATCGTATGTTGTCACGATACAAGCATGCATCCTCTGACCGGAGAGATATGTGTTACTATATGTTTGAGTATGTACATTTGGCAGACCAATAGGTTGATGACCTAACCAAGGTCTATACACCGGCGCGCTGGTGTGCATATAAGGGCATATGAGTAATACGATCTCTCAAAGGGATCATACAGGTTCAGTTACTGAACCGGAAGACATGAGCTCACTCATGAGATGTTGGGAAGAATCAAATTCCGTGCGCACGGTCGTCTCGCTTTGGAAGCTTGACTGAATTTGTGGGTTTGATATATACTTTTGGAAAGTATATGATCAAGACCTAGGTATGATATATGCTTTTGGAAAGTATATGATCGATACCGACTCCCAATGATCGCATGAGAAACTTACTGATAAAACCATGAAGTAGACAGTATAAAGTTGATCCAATGCTTCGGGTTTAATCTGAGTCTTCCAGTATGCAGGATGTACAGGTATTGGGAATACCTGAGGGTGATGTGATCATAAACAATTGTATAACCATGACGCTTCCATTCCTAGGGAGTAATGAAACGGGTTTGGATTTTAGTGACTCCTCTCAGTAGAGAAGTAATCTGATCTTAGTCCAAATGTTGGACATTGATCTGAATATGATTCAGATGCAATGAGAAGATTAGATTTGCGGTCTTGATTTAATCAAGCATCTATGGGAGGCCCGCGATCTGGATTTGAGATATGATCTCAATATCCAAGTCACTATACGTGGAACAATACAATCACCCTGTCCTTATCTCCAAGTATTCGCGGAGAAAGCGTATTATCCTTGAAAGAGTTCATGGATAATTTTATTGTTGATAAATGTATCCGAACATTGAGAAAATGGATAATTAAATGTGATTTAATTATCATGATTAATATGAATTCGATTCATATTATAAAGAGACCTATCTAAGATAATTAAATGTGATTTAATTATCAAAGATGTAAATAATGTGAATGTGATTCATATTATTTGGGCACATGAGAATAGAGATCCAAGATGATTAAATGTGATTTAATTATCATGGATATGAATAATATAGATTGCAATATCCATATTAATCATATATATTATAAATGTGATTTATAATATATAACAGAGAGTAATTTGTAATTTACATTTGTTAATTAAATGTTGATGTGTATTGGATTCACATTGGACATTAAATTGAAAATGTAATTTACATTTTATTTTGGGTTGTGAATGTGATTCACAAATTTCTAATGGCATGATTGCAATGTTCACAAAATAGATTGGATTTATTTATGTGAAATTATTTGCAACAAAAGTTGTCGCAAATATTGGAGAGAATCATGAGATAATGCAATCTCATGTAATATAGAAAGGAGGCTCCCTTCCTAATAAGGAGAGGGGACTGCTACCAAGTCCTTATAGGACTCATAGCCGTCCTCCCCCTTTATGGAAGGAGGCTTGCCTCCTTCCTATTTCTCCAATGGAGATTGATTTGATATAAATCAAATTTATATTTATTATATATTTGATTTTTATTAAATTAATTGTTGTTGGTTTTTTACCAACAAAATCCTAGCCATTGAAAGAAATACAAATCAATGAGAGTCATTGGATTTGTGTTGTCCCATGGATTGAGATCCATGGATCCAAAAATGTTATAAAAGGAGAGGCACCCCTTTGCTCTTCTTTACACAACAAGTGAGACAACAACTCTCTCTCTTTCCCTCTACACATCTACTCTCTTTCTCCCTCTCATGTTGCCGTCCACCGTGGATGCTCTAGAGAGGTTCTCCATCGTCGCAACGTCGTCGTTATGCTGCCTGATCGTTTGCTCGTGGATCTCCATCTCCTTTAGTGTGCCTCTCTCGTGAAGAAGACGATGGATCTCGTGTGTCAAGATCAGGAGATCCACCGCTTGGATCATCAACATGGATTGCGAGAAGCACACGGTTCATCCTCGCGCTCACAAGCGTCTCCTCCGTCGGATCAGACTTGAGACAGGAGGTCTCTTCGTTTAGAGACTCGATCGCAACCATGCTTCAAGAGGTAATCCTATTACTTGTTTGTAGTTTAGATGAAACGATCCGAGAAGTGTTCTTGAATCATGTGGTTTCGTCGCATGAAAAATTTTAATTTCCGCTGCATAGAACAACTAGTACGACTAGTCGTTCTTCGTCGTATTCGATACGAAGCTCACACTTTCATGATGCGCTTGAGGATCTAACCATATCCTACATCTCTCATACTAATCCTCGAAAATCAGCTCAAACTGCCCATCAATAAACAACTCAAAAGGATCAATAAGGGGCTCATGTCGATTGTGCTTTCCAGAAAGTCCTTCTGAGAAAGGAACTTCTAGGTATCAATAAATTAGTAAAAAGATCACTCTCTCTAAATTCAGTAAGAAAATCATAGTCTTTAGGATCTGGTGTAACTGTTTATCTCTCATTTGCTGCTGCTAGTGGCGACGAAGGCCTAGGATCGGGGATCGTCTCAATTTTCACCTTGTCACTACTAGAGTGAAAGATGATTTCTCCAATACCTAATCAGCTATTACTTTGGTCATTTGGAGGAACAGTTGACCTAGTATGATTGGGGTATGGAGTAACGATGCATGCGTGTCCATATCCATGACAACAAAATCAACAGAGAATTTCATTCCTTGCACTGTTACAATAACATCCTCTAAAATACCGCTCGACCTCTTGATCGATTTATCAGCAAATTAAAGGATCATCCAGGTCGATCTAAGAGGTCTAACCCAAACTCGGTAAGTAGAGAGGATGGAATCACATTAATGGAGGAACCACTATCGAGAAGAGTGCGATCAAATTCTTGATAAAAATGTGGCAACGGATGTGAGGTGCTCCCTTATCTTTCTTTTAGGGCAGGAGGTTGTTGATGGCATCAATTGTGACCATGGTTAAGATGTGTTTTTCTGTCTTTTTTCGTATGTTCTGTTTGTTCTGACGCTTTTGAGCACATGCTTCTTTCATTACCTTTTTCACTACATGCATGTACTCCATGTCCTTAAGGAATGGTATCTCTAAAAATATGTTCTGTAAGATCTCAACTACTCTAGGATCAGATAGCACAACTTTTAGTTTTTGGATTTTATTTATTTTATTCAAGGTAGAAGGAAATGACATAGAATTAAATAAAACATTCAAATGCTCATTTCAATTATTCAAAATAGAATCCTCAAAATAAAATTAGTCTCTACATTGTTGTACATAACAGGGGAAGGAAAAAAATCTAGAACAAGACGGGATACTGCTGGTGTAGAAGAAGAATCCACGATGGGTGAATTCTCCCTCTCTACTAACTATGAACTAGATCTAACTGGTGACGGTGGTGGTGGTGGTGATGATGAAGATGGTAAAACTCCATATTCAGATATTGCTACATTGGGTCTTGGCAATGATAGTGAAGAAGAATATGTGGAAGGTGAAGCTTTCTCAATGGCTTGATCTCCCAATCCCAACGGTTGTGTTGGCAACTGCAATCTCCTACTGCTCCTGAGATGAATGGCATCAGACAATTAGTAAAATCAAGTGACATACCTATCTCGGGTGCGGATGGATGATGGAATACCTTTTCTGTAAGTCTGAAGTTGATGGGATTGGTTTCGACATGTGTTGGGATCAATGTCTTTGTAGTGGTCAGGTCGTCAAGCCTCTGAGTAAGGTCATTCATATTCTTCATTAGCGATGCCAACTGATCAAGTGCTGGATTCACCGAAGGTGCCTCGGTGTGCTCAATGACGTGTTGTCGTGGAGACTGGTATTAAGGAGGCTGCCGGTATCCATACTATTGGTAATGAGGAGGAAGATGATGTGGACACTGTCTGTATGATGTAGTCTGCTGCTAGTGGTAAGGGCGTGGAAAATATGCAGCCTGCATATACTGCTGGCCATGTCTACAGTTCTCGAACTGAGGTGGAGACAGAAAATGAGTCTGGAACTATCGGTGCTGGTAATATTGCGGTCTGCCTCCCTGAAACTGGTGAGTGGGTCTCTGACCCTGTTGGGAACTGATGTATCTACGTTTCATCATCTTTATTCTATCATTTTGGCCTTAAAAATCCTAGTAAATGCGTGTAAATAGAGTGAATTCATGCATTTTATCATCCATGCATCATTGTGTAAATAGTGTATAAAATGCGGTTTTTAAAGCCAAAATTATAGAATAAAGAAAAGAAAAGAAAAAGAATAAAATTTTGTAAATATTTTATGACCCGAAATCCCGAGACCTAATCATCGAGGGAATAAAGTAGGGGGAGATAAGGGCCAAAAACCAATAAAAAATACCTTTCATTTAATTCATTCTTTATTCATTTTGGGGCCTATTTTTGGTTGCACTTTTTATACTTCAAATAAAGAAACTTTGTACATGAAAGTTGTAGATAATTAAATAAAGAAAAATATAAAATTGATTTCACACAAAAATAATGTACAGATAAAAAGTTATGATCTGAATAAGTTTTTAAAATCCCAACTTCCCAGACCCGTATCTCTCAAATAAAAACTCTAAATGCATCAAACTCACTTTAATTGTATATAATTTCAAATAAGCTATTTAATGAAGGTTTTGTATTTTGCGGAGCTATGGTTTGAAAGTTTAGTTTTGAACCCTCCTTGTATACCTGTACCAATTAAAATATTCATTTTATTTATTATTCATTAATTTTATAATTTTATATTTTATAATTTTGTAAATATTATTTATAATATATATGTAAATTAAAATCAGAATGAAAACCTAAAGAAAACACAAAAAAGTACATGTATCTAACATCTAGGTATAATACATGTACACATACATATGTAATGAATACTTCTATTTTATTAAGTGTATAAAACATTTCAGAAAAATGAAATAAAAATATGTTTAAGTGTATAAAAATATTTTATAAATTTATAAAATAATAAACAAAAATAATAAAATTAAACATATACAATAAAAATAAAATATTAAAATATATAGATAATGATACCTATAAAGGGTATAAACGGTAACATGTATTTTTATAAATAATAAACATTTTTTATTTAATAAGCTAAAATTAATTAAATCATTTATTATTACAATTCTTTTGTTTAAGTTTTGTCTTTTTGTAGATGACGTGGCCCAATCAGGCCACGCCATCCGTCCACCGGGGGTCAACTCCATGACCCTAGGTCAATGCCTGCCAGACTTTCGTCTGCCCTCTTCTTCTCGACTTTCTCCACACCGATTCTTTCACCAAAAGACATGGCTTCCTTCTGCAAACTTGCACCTTGTTAATCCAGCATACACGTCCATAGGTTTTTTCGATCTTCAGGTCGTTGAATCACCCGCTTTTCTTCGATCTTTGGGCCAAGTTCACAACTCTTTCATATAGCCCCCCTTTGCTTCTTTTGAATTTTGAACCATCTTTTGGGTAGCTTAGACCTCCGAGAGCGGGTAGGGATAGACTCCGGTGACAGGGGAGACTCCCCACACCCCCGTTCAGGTACGACGAGATCCTAGAGGTCGAGTTCAGCCACCTCCAGCCACCTTGGCCGTGAGGTTTCACCTCACCGTTTCACAGCTTGAGGTTCACTTTTTATTCATTTTCTGATCATTTTATTCACCTTAGCTTTTAATGTAGATCTGTGCCCACCTTTTCGATCTCCACTAAAGTAGATATGTGCCCACCTTTTCGATCTCCACTTCTCCAATCGCCTTCGTCACTCACCTCACCGGAGTTGGCCCCGGCCAACCACCATGTTGACGCCCCCCGCATCCTTCTGCGTCTCCAACCATCAAGGAACTTTGCCCTCGAAGGTTTAATCTTTACTGTGTAGGTCTGCGCGCCAAGGCCGCAACTGAATTGTTTTTGAAGGTTCGCCAGAGGTCCTTGGAGCTCGAAAGCTCCGCCGTCCTCCTGCAAGCCCTCCGATCAATGTCGGGGCTTTTTGGAAACTCCAGTAGCTAGAGAAAGCCTCCAGGAAGAATCTCGTCATTTTTGGGACTTCACTGCACATCGGAGGGGAGGGGATAGGCCGGAGGAAGCTCGCCTTTGCCGGCAAGCATCCCTGTTCTTCCATCGCCCTCCGCCGTCGTCGGATCGCCGCCAGTTCTTGAAGACACGCTAGCCTCCGTCTGATCGATTTGCTGTGCTGCCGTCAGATCTAGGGTTGGGATCTAATCCCAGCCCTCCATTTGCGAACCGTCATCTTGCGCCAGGAACCATCCACGTGTCAAGTGGGAGAACTCCCACCGTTCGATCGCACCTAAGGCGGGGTATTTTGCATATTTTCCCTCGCCAAATTTTGTATTTAATATTTACTATTAAAACCTTCCTTTACCGTTTTATTTATATTGTAAACTTTGCATTTCACCCCATGCATTTTGGATATTTACACTTCGGTCCTCGGCCACGTCACCTCACGTGACACACGCACGTGGGGTGGGGGCATTCTGTGGAGGACCCTCTAGGGATTTCTGTATTGTGATAAAGGCTTGAAACCTTTCATTTCAGTTATAATATTTTGGGAAAATTGCATGACAGCCCTTGGAACTTTGTAATATTGCAAAAATACCCCTGCTAGGTCACGTACCCAGTGTGCGTGAGTCTGGAAATTTTGTAGTGACCCCCTCCAGGTTTGGGTATTTATATTTAATCTAAGAAGTTTTGTTTAACGTTATATATTTGTGGAAAAATTGCAAGCAGACCCCTAAAACTCTATGTATTTACATTTATGCCCTTGCTAGTGTTGCATTTTTTCTTGGATGTTTGCATTTATTCCATGCATCTCTAAATTACTATAAAATCCACAAAAATGATGATAAGCTCCTGTTGCATTCTAGTCACATCATATTTTTATTTCACATTTTTGTTGCATTTTAGTATTTATAAAAATTCAAAAACACACATTTTCTCTACTGTTTGCCTTAGAAAATATATAAAAATTATAAAATGTTTTTGAAAAATTCCAAAAAAACATTTTGTGTGTTTGCATGTCTTTTAACTTTAATGCAAAAATCACTAAAAATTACAAAAGAAAACTCATAAAAATTACAAAACCCCAAAAACCTTTATAAAAATATTAAAAATTCCAAAAAATACTAAAAATACAATTTTTTATCTCTAAATTTTCTCTATTCTATTAGCTTTATTTTAAAATTAATTTGAGGAATTTTGGGCACTGTTTGATATTTTTCATCCTCATTTTAATTTCGACCAGCAATTTTATTTACTGTTTCTCAGTATTTTTTCCATTAAATATACCAAAAAAATTAGTAAAAAAATCACAAAAACATTAGAAAAATATAAAAATCACAAAGACATTTTGCTTCTTGTATTTTGAGTATTTTTACCCCTTTTACCTCACCCTTATCTCTAGTGTATATATGTATTACTTATATATTATATCTTTATTAAAAGAAAAAAAGAAAAGACAAAAATACAAAATATAAAAAGGAAATAAAAAATTAGAAAAATAAAAATAAAAATTTAAAAATATAATATCCAAAAATTAAATAAAAAAATATAAAATGAAAAACCCACAAAAATAACATTGGTAGACAAATCATCACATTCATTTTTGTGCATTATTTCCTTGATCTATCTTGTTTGCTCCCTGAGTTCGACACTCTCCACATACTTACACTATACACACTTATTGTAGAGTTATAATAAAATTTAACTCCACATTTGCTTCTCCTTATTTGATTGATATTGTGGGTTAATTGTTGACTTAATCGGGATTATGAAGTGGTCAACACATCGACTGTTGATCCGCCTTGTGGATCAATACGACCGCTTGATTTTTTCGGTTAATCAGGAACCCAACTATCCTTGCCCTGATGGACGAGGCTGGTTGCACTCTCGATCGAACTAGATACCGTTCACCTCCTGAATGATAGTTGGAGATGTAGTCTGCTACTCCGGAATGTATGGACCTTCTTGCTGGTATAGGACAATATGCTGGAATGTTGTGAGACCTGGTCAGGGGCCTGCACATAATAAACATGCTGAACTGTGGATGATCCTCCGATACTCTGCTGGGTGGAAGTGGAAGAAGACTTCTCCCAGGCAGAAGTTTCGACTGCTGCACTCGTGCTTTGCATGCGCTGATCATACTCACAAGAAGCTCCAGATGCTTCATTATCTTATCCATCTTGTCCATGTTCTTCATCCTCTGTTCATCACTTGGAGCATCTCAAGCTCCTTGGATCATTTCTCAATTAGATCTACTTTGGATAGGTGATTTTCTATAATGGTTAGATCAGAACTGTCCACCCTATCCACTTCATGTGATGCTATCTGATGGGTCTCTAAATACGTTATATAATTTGTAATTTTTGTAGTATGGGTACTTAGTGAATCGTGTAGAATCGAGAAAAGATCTCCGTGAAGAGTGTCTCATCTTAAATTTATATCCCAGGCAAGCCTGGGGTTCGAACACAGGGAGGCAAAAGAACAACTTTGGGTTAATCGAAAACTTAGGTTTAGGTTTCCAATGTGGTTTTTTTTGTATTTTTTAATGCGAAGTGAATGTGAATGCAACATGCAGGTGAATCAAGTTAATAAGGAAACAAACAAATTAGCCAAATTCATTTTAATAGGGAATAAGTCCAATTTAGATAATTTATATTTTTCCTAGAATCCTTATTCAGTGATGAATGCAAGACACTTCTTTGGAATTTTATGGGTTAACTTTTTATGGATTTGTTTCGCAATTTTTCACACAAACAGAATGCAAAAATTATGAAAAATTTATTGGAAATTAACATGATGCAATGAGACTATGGTATTTTTTTATTTTTTTTGAAAAAGATATTTTTATGGATTTTTAACGAAAATAGAGTAAGAGTGAGTAATTAATTCCTAATAAATCTACATTATCAAATTAGCCAGAGTGCGCATTATCTCAAAAATGTATTTATATGAGCAATCCATGAGAGTTGAAATTTCACAAAATTGATGTGTGTAGATTTAATTAAAAATCATTTTCTAAAATCACTCTATAAGACCACATATTTAAGCACATCTCAAGGTCTTATTTTTTCATAATTTTTAATAAATCGTGAGTGAATTATGAATATAAGACCACATATTTGGTAAAATATGCAGAATTCCACTTGAACAATTTTAATTAATTCACAATATCTCACAAAAATCTAATAAATATCCAAATGATAGATAATTAGTTGCTCAACATAATGACATTTTTCATTGAATAAAATAAATCTAAAATGATATCCAAATGAATATGCAAATATAGGGGTGTCCATGCAAATTCAGAAAACACAACTTATAAACAAAACATGCACATGGACTACTTTACAATTATAGAAACTAAATGGGAAAATTTTGTAATTTTTACAAAAAAATAATGAAAAAAGGAAAATACCCGCTTATTCCTTTGTGTGATAGGGCTCAGCTTGAGCGCGGGAAGCTACACTGGGTGACGAGGCACATCGCGACGGTGCTAGGAGGCGGTCGCGTAGAAGGCGATTGGCGATGGGGGCGGCGTAGCTGGCGACTGTAGATGAGAGGCATGGTCTGCAGGCTGGAGGTGCAAGCCTCCAAGGAGGAGGTGGCGAGTTAGGAGGCTGGCGGCGGCGACTGCGTTGAAGGTCTACGTGGAGGCTGGAGGAGCACTGCTGCTAGTGGGGTTTACGATGGGGCAGACTGCCACACTTGTGTTTTTTTTAATTTTTTTAATTTTTTTAAAACCACTGCTTTGATTTTATTTTTTTTTTGATTTTTTTAAAATAGGGCATAAAAATGAAGAAGAAAATAAGGGAACATGATGTGGTGAATGATAATGATGGTGATTGTGGTGTGGTGAAAAATGATGGTGTGAAACAACAAGGAAACAAACTATTAGATAAAATAAAATACAAAAGGAAATGTGAGGGAATAATTACATGAGGTTCATCGGATTTATGGAGCAGATGTGTTGAAATCCTATCGTCGCCTCCATCTGATTGACGAATAAAAATCGGAGAAGTATTCGAGCTTGATGGAAAACTCGTTACGCGGGATAGTGGTCACCGTGAATCTCACCTAAAAGGAGGTCGTCACTTGAGGAGGATGCTCAGTCACTGTCACCAACAAAATACTCCAAGATCTCTCCTTATTCTATAAGAATGGTGGATGGGGGGAAATGAAGATGCGGAGATGAATATAAAGAAGAAGAATGAAAAGTTGGAGAAAAATGGAGGTGGAGGAGATGGAGTGGAATGAGAGGTTATTGAAAAAATGGCGGACTTGAATAAAGTTGAATGGGAGGTTAGAACATGTGGAGTTGAATGGAAGTTATTATAGAGAATGTAAAATAAATAAAGGAAAAAAATAAAATAAAGTAGGCTACTAAAATGTAGGAAAATAAAGAGGAAAAAGAGTGGAGAATTTACAAAAGAAGACAAACAACATGTACATGTTTTTTGTTACTTTTTTACTTTTCTTTTTTCTTGTAATTTTAATAAAAGATATTTACAACTTAAAAATAAAATACTAGGAATAAAATACAACACAACAATGATTTTTTAGTAAATAAATAAATAAATAAATAATGAAGAAAGAATGAATATTTACATTATGTACAATGCACACCTAGGTCCCAAAACCCAAATTTTACAAGCGAGCTGTGATTTTAATGAAACTACTTTCATTGGGTAGATAATTTTCTAACTTGATCTTTAAAAGTGAGTTTAGTGAATTTAGAGTTGATACGGAGCAAGAATTTGGCCGGGAAGTTGGACTTTACGACATTTTCTCTTGGGATCGAGGAGTATTTATTGAGGTGAAATTTATTTTATATTTTTTGTATTTTTATATAATTTTTTATAAATACATTGAAAAAAGAATCAACCGAAAAGGAGTTGAAATGAATTTATTAAAAATACATAAATTTTTGGGCTATTTACAAGTGAAAAACTCCTTCATTTGGCGACTTTTTTTATTAATAATTTATTTTTGTACAATATAATATGTAATAATTAATGTATTTTATTTACAAAAGTAAGTTTATTAATTTATTGATTTTATAAACATTTATTTGAGATTTTACTCGAGGATTTTGCTAAGATTAATAGATTGAGATGATGAATCGTGGATTCATCACACCTCTATACTTAAACTTTGCTAGTCCTCGAGCAAATAAAGAATGAATAAGTTGGATTAACCCCTGACTGTGCATGTGAAGACAAGACTTGATCTGTTCAAGAACTCTCGATTTTAGAAACCTTAAAATTCTAAGATGAACCAAGCTCTAGTCAAAAGGTATCCAATTTCCCCAATCATCGGTCTCTCTCTATACATATATAATAGGTATATGACTTAAGTGTGGACAACAATTACAAGAGTAGAGTCGCAAAGTTACCCAAGGGTCCAGTATAAGAGACTCCCCTAAGAACCCAATCCTCAACACTAGGGAATAAAACATTTCTTGCATCCCATCCACCGTCTCTTTAGTTGTCAGACTCAAAAGTGTAGATGGAAGGCCAATTGATGGAGGGAATAGGATTGTGTCATTTCTTCTCTCCCTCTCATTGGAACAAGGATCCTCTCGAGTGCCTTATTTACTCAACACGTGTATTTTTTTGGTTTTTGATTAGTGTGTCCGTCAAGAGAAGTTGGAGTCATATGCACTTGTTTTCTTGGGAGTACACCGGGGTATGGCTTTTTTGAGTATCTAATATACCTTCTACACCCATACTTGTAGCATCTACGATGAAGATCCCTTTTTTGGTGCTAGCCTGACTCCTGGTCCTAATAGCGGTGGTCTAAGTGGACACTCTGAAATGGTTGGGAGCGCTCACCTTTGGTGGAAGCTCTTTGATATTTGACTTTGTATGGTGAGAGCTTTTCTTTCAACATTTCTTTCTTTTCTTTTCTTTGTTTTTTTGGCTAGCTCCACTACTTTTACCAAGAGTTGGCACACACTGATCATCAATTTTTTACATTTCATCACACCCTGGCACATGGGTAAATGTCAAGAGATAGTACAAGAACCATGTTCTCATACTGGCTAAAGGTGTTGACACTCAGGTTTCATGAAGCCTTCATAGATTTTATCCCATCCTCGAGCATCATCAAATCAAGTCCGAACCCGAATCTCTCATCCCAGTTCCTCAAGTGAAATTTCAACTCATCTCATCATCACTACAGTCATGTATGTGAGGTGCTGATCATATTCTTAAGGCAGAGACTAAGCGTGCAATATATCACACAAATCTTTTAAACTAGGAAAATGTGAATAATTAAGTCAAAGACCCTAATAACTAAGTCTGGTTAACTTAAAATCTTAATATCTCATAAACCAAGTGTTCTTGAACTTCACTAGTCTTGTGTGAATGTGAATGTGTCAGGGATTAAACCAACCCATTAGTTAGATTTTTTGTGATTTTGATTTTTTTTTGAAAAAAGAAAGGAAAAGAAGAAAGATGTGTTTTTTGAAAAAAAGGTTCTTGCTTTTTTTTCAAAAGTTTTTTTTAAAATATACATGATTTTTTTGGTTTTTTTAAAGCAAATAAGGGAAGAAAAGAGAAGATTGTTTCGAAAAGTTTTTTTTTCGAAAAAGTTTTTTTTCAAATAATTTTTTGTCTTGAAAATAAAGAGGAAGAGAAACATTTTATTTTGAACAGTTTTTTTAAAAGGAAACTTTTTTTGAAAATATATCTTTTTTCAAAAAGAATATATATATATATATATTTGAAAATGTGGTTTTTTTGGTTTTTTTATTTTTTTGAAAAAGTTTTTTTTGTTGTACCTCTTATTTTCAACAAAGTACCCATAACCACTTATTTTAATTGCAACAACTCAAAGTACGAGCTCTAGGTAAAGTGTATATGTAATATATACACACCCTCTATACTTATCATGTGCTATGTTCTCATGGCACTAGGTGACAAAAAGCCATAGCTCGCACTAAGCATACGTGGGTGAAAAGAGTAGAAGAGAGGAAGAATATAAGAGCGTGGAGAATATACAATGGGCATCGACCCCCCTATACTTAGGCCCTGGTCAGCCTAAGTTTTGGAGAGAATACAAGATGGGGGGGGGACCGATGAGGGTGGGAAAGAATATACAAGAAGAGATGGAGCAACTTAGGATACTCACCCTCTATACTTAGGATCTAGTCATCCTAAGTATAGCCACAAAATAAAAATGATACGAAACTGGGGTGAGTGATGCGAATCAAGGGAGGGAGGGAAATAAAGGGAGGAAAATCTATACAAGAAGGAGTGAGAATATACAAGGATCAAGAAGGTTTGTGACGAACCTTCTTGAGAGAGAGAGGAGGTAGGTAGTATACACATGTGTCATTATCAGAGTCGTCCTCAGAGGAATAACTGTGAGGGGTAGGGAACATCCAACAGGGGTTAACACATGGTTGCTTGCTCAAGTATGGCTTCAGGACAATCGAACTGAGCTCACTATAGATCAGCTCATCCGAACATGATGAGGACTCCTAAGAAAGTTCATTCTCTGGTACGTCGAAGGCAACTTTCTTAGTCAGTTTTCTAGAACCTGAAGCACCAAAAGGAAGAGGAGAGTGATACATCTTGAGGAGTTTGGGGGAACACCTTGAGGAATAAATACTCTTCTTCTTATCAGATGACCGACTAGAGGATGGAGCAACCGATTTATCAAGATTGATAAATTTGGTCCTAGTTGTCTCTTTTGGTGTAGGTCCTGGATGTAGTGAGGTGTTGACCAGTGGTTCATCATCAGACAAGTCACCATATGCATTATAATACTCCTGTGGGGTCAGCACATGTCTCTGGTATGGCATAGTGTTCTCAGTTGGCTTGGTATTTATCGTCTCATACGTCGGATCATCTAAAAAGTCAATGAAATCAGAAATGATTGTGTCTGACTCAGGGACAGCTTCTGGTTGTGAGTCCTCTCTAGAAGCTGTCACGGTGGTGGTGATGCAAGCAATGGGTGATGTGGAGGTGTAGGGAGTCTCTGAACCAATGGTCATCTGGACAGTCGGTATCTCAGGTGTAGGATTGGACTCAACTGTCTCTCGGAGGTCACGATTGTCTGCAACTTTATGAGTTACCTTAGAATATCGTGTGTCCTCAAAGATTGGGTGAGGTCGGAGTGCTCCCAATGCAGTGAAATCGATCTCCAGAGTCTCGCAATCTATAGTTGCCTTAGCCAATGCTAAGTACAGCTTCCCAAGAATGATTGGAGACTGGGTGAACTCTCCTTAGTGCTCAATGTCAATGATCATGAAGTCTATTTGGAGTAGAGAACCTTGTAAAGTAATGATGACTGAAATGGTTCCTCTCGACCATTTTATGGACCGATCAACCAACTGAACGATATCTCTTGACTTCTTAGCAGTTCCGAGTTTGAGCTTGGCAAACACGGAGGTTGGGAGGATATTAATCGGTGAGTCATCAATGATTCTTGCATTATTGAGGTGGTAACTTTGATTTCACAATCAAATCTAGGCAACTGCTTCACTCTTGGGCTCTTGGTTTTTCTCCCTATCATCAAAGAGGTGGCCATAGACACTATATGTTTATCAGTCCTTGTCCTATTATTACCTTACCTTTTAGGCATCAATTTACTTCTCACAAATCTTTTAAGGCCGAGAAAGTATTCAATGGCCATTACTAAGGAAAGCTCAAAAATCAACTTTCTATCAAGTGCTTCCCTAAGTACATGGTCTAATTTTTGTAGATCTTTTCCATTTTCAATTTTTATGGTATTTTCAGGGTTTTCAAATTTTTCATCTTTTTATAGGTGATGGAGGACTAGGAGAATATACAGACTCTGGTTTGGAGGGAAAGTGGTTGGTAGAAGAGGGAGGTAGAAGGGACTCCAGCTGTACATGATATATGGTCAATCCAGTGTCTTCCAGGTTTTCAAAATTCAATCCTCAAAATCCATAACCCACTTTCATACTTGGACTCTTGATCATTCTAGAAATGTCATCCTCCAATAAGTTCTCATGACGCATCATGAGAGAAGTCTGCTCAGTTGGAGGATACTGTTGAGAACTGGAGATCTTATACTCAACACATCTTGACTCTGGCGTGTAATGCTGGGTTGAGTATAGCCCATCTGTATGGCATGTGTGGTTTGGAGCCTTATAAGGTGGAGTCAGTAGGCAGGGGGTCTGTAAATTAGTTGCGTGCATCCAATCCCCTGCATATGTCGGCTCTTCAAATGGGTGATATGAAGGCTAGTCAATGTGGGCTTGATCACTCAAGTCAATCAAGTCATGAAGATGGTATGGTGCATGCCTCTTCATTCAGTTGGTTTGTTAGGCCACGTTGTACCCTAGGGGTAAGTCAGGATGTGTATAGGTCAACTCTTTCTGCCAATCATTCATCTCAACAGTGGCTTGCTCTTTGATTGGTCCATTCAGTCTAGCAAGCAGACAAGAATATGGTGAGCCAATCTAGGGTGGATGTGGATCATGGGTGTAAGAATGTGGGGTGGGTTAGAATAACGAAGAAGTGGGGAAGTCAGTCAGAGTTCTAACTCTGCGATCTAGGTGTGAGTATGAAGAGGAATAAGAGGGTAGAGATGGTCAAAATATGGTCGAAGAAGAGTGACATGGATATGATGACCAATGTTCCGACATCTTTGAAGAGAGATGGAAGAATGAAGTGGATCGAGGAAGAAAGTGTGCAAGTGCACCGAATAACACATAAAACAAACAAAACACAAGAGGAAACCCTGAGTTCACCTACTCAACACAGTTATAGTCGCAAGAGTCTGATCGTTAATCTTTTCAATTTTTATTAGGCGATAAATCAAGATATACGTCCAATTACGCAAGGGTTATAAGTAGGTTTTGGGCACTATCCTAGGGATGTGTCCTCACCTCTCAACAATCACAATAACATAAGCATAACGAGGGTTTTGCTCTCCCGTAAACAAAGGTTATTTTTAGTCAATTTTTTGGTCAGCCCTGATTAGCAGTCCCGATTTTAAGTTCGGTTATCACTTGATTAATCCACCAAATAAGGCACATCTAACGAGTAGTCCCTATTTCCTTTTAACTTAAGTTTCAAAACCAAGGGGAAGGGAGTCGAGAAAAACCGATGCAAATATTGAATCAATGATGCATGCCCAGTTTAGAAGACTTACAATGATCCTCGTGCTCTACATGCAGGATGCAATATAGAATTGAGTTTTACACCATATGAATGCAAATGAGAAACCGTTCCTAAACATGCAGTTCTCTTAGCGAGTGATGAACGAGTTAATTTTAATTAATAGCTATGCGGTTTAAGTGTGTCTCGTTAAATGTGATGTGTGGTCCTAAAGATTAGGAGCACATGCAATAAAAATATTCTAATAAAATATGCTCTAAGAGCCGCAAGTGCAAGTCCTATTCTACGTCATTCAACCACACTACCACGAGCGGGTCAAATGTCCAATCCTGATACAAGCACGAGCTCTCAAACAAGAGCCGCTATAAAGGGAAAATTACCTAAATTATTACAATATAATAATTACAAAAAAATACCAAAATAGTATCTAAAATAAATTAAATTACCAAAATAGTATCTAAAATAAATTCAATTTCCTACCTCTTCAATAGTCGGCACGCATCACTCCATCGACCTCTGATGCACTCCAAGTCCATCAGGCCCTCGTAAAGAAAATAAACTTTATATTAGAGAGATAGATAACAAAATATATACAAAACTTAATAAATAGATAATTGAAAATGGAATAAATACAAGGTGGCTCGGGGATCAGACTACCCGAGTGAGAGAAAACCTAAATATAATTTTCCAAATTAAACCTAAGCCATTTGCCTCTCCGATAACGATGCCATCTGATGGGTCGCTAAATACATTATATAATTTGTACTTGTTTTAGTAGAATACTCAGCGAATCATGCAAAACCGAGAAATGATCTCCGTGGAGAGTGTCTCGGCTTAAATTTATATTCCGGGCAAGTCCGGGTTCGAACACAGGGAGGCAAAGGAACAACTTTGGGTTAATTGATAACTTAGGTTTAGGTTTCTAATGTGGATTTTTTTTGTATTTTTTAAGAAAAGTGAATGCGAATGCAATATGCGGGTGAATCAAGTTAATAAGAAGACACACAAATTAACTAAGTTAGTTTTAATAGAAAATAAGTCCTATTTAGCTAATTTATATTTTTCCTAAAATCCTAATCCAGTGATGAATACAAGACACTTTTTTGGAATTTTATGGGTTAAAATGCAACAATGAAGAATACTCACTTTTTATGGGTTTTTTTCGCAATTTTCAGACAAATAGAATGCAAAAAATTTGAAAAATTTACTGGAAATTAAACTTGATACAATGAAACTACAATAATTTTTGGAATTTTCTGACAAAATATATTTTTTATGGATTTTTTAATGAAAATAGAGTGACAATAAGTAATTAATTCCTAATAAATCTACATTATCAAATTAGTCAGAGGGTGAATTATCTTAAAATGTATTTATATGAGCAATCTAGGAGAGTTGACATTTTGCAAAATAGATGTGTGTATGTTTAATTAAAAACCATTTACTAAAATCACTCTATAGTTTATTTATGACACAAGACAACTCCATTTAAAATGAAATTTGGATAATAATTAAAGCACATCTCAAGGCATAATTTGTTATTTCTTTACAATGTTTGAAGCAACCTGAGTGAATTATGAATTTAGGACCACATATTTGGTAAAATATGCAGAGCTCCACTTGAACAATTTTAATTAAAAAAATTCACAATATTTAACAAAAATCCAAATAAACATCCAAATAGTAGACAATTAGTTACTCAACATAATGACATTTTTCATTGAATAAAATAATGCTAAAATGATATCCAAATGAATATGCAAATATAGGGTTCTCTGTGCAAATTCAGAAAACACAACTTATAATCAAAACATGCACATGGAATAGTTTGTAATTACATAAGCTAAATGGGAAAAAGTAGCAATTTTGACAAAAATTAATAAAAAGGGATAAGACATGCTTCTTCCTTCGTGCGATATGGATCACCTTGAGTGCGAGCAGCGACATACTCGGGCTATGCCAGGCGGTGAGGTACGTCGCGACGGTGCTGGGAGGCGGCCTCGTAGGAGGCAGTTGGCAGTGGGGGCGGCACAACTGGCGACGACAGATGAGGGGAACGATCTGCAGGCTGGAGGTTGATGAATCTCGAATTCATCACTCTAAATCTCATTTATTAAGCTCAAATCCCTCAAAATTAACAGTATTTCTGCATCTATTCTGCATAATTAGCATTCATGCATGTTTTCATAAGAATTACAGTTTAGCATTAATTTCTGCACAAAATAAGAAGCCAAAAATCCAAGCCAAAAGTGACCTGTTAATAGCCTAACTTCCCAGATTTTTAACTCATTCATGCTAACTTTGAATGACCCAAAACCACTTCCACTATGTACATATCACTAACAAGAATAAATGAAAAATATAAAAAAAATAACTAACCCAAATAAATGGACCAAAAACCCAAACCCTAGTTTTAGGATTTTTGGACTAAAAACCTCATATCTTCCCCATCCACTGTCCATTTTAATCCTACTCACTTTTGAACTAATGTACATCCAATTACCTTCAAAACAAGACCAAGTTCAAGTGAATCGGAGCCCATATGTGAAAGTTGGGTTTTGGGCCTCTTTTGTACATATATTTTAGCTGATTATGACCTGATATTTTATATACATATTTTATTAACTAATAAAAATCCAAAAATTAGATTAGAGTGTAAATATTTACTCTTTATTTTACCATATTTTTTTTCGGATTTTTATCTGTTTTAAAAATGACAAAAAAATATAAAATACAAAAATCAAGGTATTCTATGTACATGGGATACCCCAAAAATATCACTTTGTGCAATTGATCGATTTTGGTTTTGATGTCTTCATGAAAGTTGTAGATCTCATAGAGGCAAGCAATTTTTTGAAGAAACGTTTTCGATCCAAGGTCGTTTACTATTTGTTTTCGATTTTACAAAATATATATTTCGATTTTTTTGGTGCTGACACGTGGCAACACCTAGTGCCGCCATGTGTCAGCCATTTTTGGCCTTTTCATATATCGGGTTCATAAAAAAAGATAATAACAAAAATAATAAAAAATAAAAGGGACGCACGTGCGTCGCACGTGCCCGCCCTTTACACCTCTCGCGGCTACGTGGCCCATCCTGGGCCGTCCGATCTCGACCGATTGGATGGCCCACGTTCGTCTTCTTCCTCCACACTTTCCAATCCCATCGACCGCCATGAAATCTCCACCTCCCACGATTTTCTCCGCCGTGTCGCCCCATCAGATCTCCAAATCCATCTCCGATCACGATCAACCTCCCGCGAATCTCGCCTCCATCGCCTTCCTCTTTCGTCCCTGACAAATCCCATCAAATCCCACTCCTTCCATCTCCGGCCGACCACCCATCTCCTATTTAAACAAATCGTTTCTACAGGAACCCGCATCCGCCGTTAATCGCCTCAGGTCGTGACAGCCTAGTCCGCGGCATGATCCGAGGCATCCCGTGCCTCGTCGCAGTATCGCCCTTCCAGCTGCTGCTCCGCTCCGGCTACGCCGTCGAGCCCTACCTCCAGGTACTCCACCTTCCCCCGGTGTTCTTCTCATCTTCCCTACTACCATCATCTTCATCACCTCCGCTCCGCCTCTCCACTTCATCGCCAACGCTTTCGCGAGCTTCGTCCCCACTTCCGACTTCGTCAACTTCACCGACTACATCACGCCTACACTCACGACGTCCATCATCTCCAGTAACAAAGCTCCGACCATCACACCGTCGAGCCAAAGTCGACTTCAACGCTCATCGTCTTCGACAATCCCCGACTCTGCCAACGACTCCACTGCTCCACCGACGACTTCCTACTTCATCTTTATCCACCGGCCACTCCGCCTGCTTTACGCGCCTTCATCTCCAACATCTCCACCACGCTCTTCTGATGCTTCACCAACCACCCCGTCTTCATCGCCTCCGCCTAAGACATCAATCCGATCACAACAACTGACCGAGTTATCCATCAACGCCTTCATCGAACCACCGCCACAAGCTTTGCCGGGCGAAGGCCTGAGGCCCCCGCCACGTGCAACGCACGTGGGTTGGGGGAACAACAGAGGAGGACCCCTCCCGCACGTGACCCACGTGCTTTGGGGTGGACATTTTGCGCTCAGCACCCCAGGCGTTCCAAGATTTGCAAGCAAATCTAGAGGTCACGTGCTACACACGTGACTTGTTGGGTAAATTACAGACGCGGCCCAAAGCTCCCCCATATTTACGGATCATCCCCCACCAGCTAGAGGTCACGCGCCTAGCACATGACACTTGGCAATTTTGCACTCCAACCCCCCAGATTTTAGGTAACTCCATTTTAGTCTTATCGCATTTGTTTTATAATTATTTAACCATTGCATAAATACCCCTGTATTCCCCCATTTGTCATGAACCCCTACACTACATATTTTATTTATTTAAAAATATCACGATGTTTATCAATTAATTCTCTACATTGTAACATATTGTGGACATTTTTGTGATTGATGGTTAATTAATAATTAATTATTTTGTGAAAATTTGCATATTTTGCCCAATTTGTGCTCTTAAATTTATATTTGATTAACCGTCACTCCAAAAATTCCCGACATATTGTAGAGTTAATTGTGCTTGACATTGTGCTTAAACAGATTTACACTTTCATGCATAGTTTGCCCTATAAAAATCATTTTGCATATTATAGTGTTTAATTTTTAATAGGTATTAAAACTAGTATTTCCAAGGTTTAGGATTTTTCTGAGATCAATCACCTAGTGATAGATCTTAAATAATTTTGTTCCTTCAAAATAATTAGGTTTAATATTTATTATAATTAAATATTGAAATTCATTCTGTTTGCATTTAAAAATTCATAAAAAAATTCATATTGCATACTAAAATTTCAAAGAAAATCGCAGTGCATTCATTTCATCATATTTTGCATCGTGGCCAAGTTTCATATTTTTCGAACATCGTTTGATCGAAATTTACATTTTAGTCCCTAAAATAGGCCAAAATTGCATTTTGCATCCCTTCATCGCATTAAAAATTACAAAAAAGACCGCTTCGAAAACCGTGCATAAATTTTGATAGTCATAATTCTAGGTTGTTCGTTTGCCTCCTTGTGTTCGACCTTGGGACTTGCACAAGTAAAATAAACATAAAACCACATTCACTAAAATTGACGAATATTTTGTGTGGTTATTTTCTTGACCGATTCCGATTGCCGCCTACAACGCACGACAAATTATTTTAACACGAACAATAAATAAACATCTTTTTAACAAGCACAGTTTCGGACTCGTCAGATGGTGCCATTGCCGGGGAGGCAAACGACTTAGATTTTTGTCTTGAAAAACTTTCATTCAGTTTTCCGTATTCGGGTAGTCTGACCCCCGAATTTTCCACTGTAAATTCCATTTTTTCTGCAATTTATTTTCTGCATTTATTTTTCATATATTTTTGAGTCACTCTCTTACATTATCTCTCTTATTTTTCTTGCGAGGTACACGACGTACGTGAAGCGGTTTTTCTAGAACCGAAGCATCTTCACCGATTTCGGAGAAAGCTGCAATTAGATTAAGATCGAGTCGAGTCATGAGAGAGCATAGAGTCTAGGTTTTTAATTTATGCAAATTTTAATTTTTTGTAATTAATTGCTTATTTACAGCGGTGTCCGTTTGGACTCTCGCGTGTGTAACAAGACCTCAAACTTTATTCTGTGGTGTGTCGTGGCCTGTTTCACTCTCCGATGAGGGTGGGGCCCGACTTGAGTGGCGATTAGAATAGACTTGCACATGCGGCTCTCAAAGCATTTTAATTTTTGATTGTGCTCGTAGGATTAAGCCACACTGCACTCTTAATTGAGACGCACATAGATCGTTCGATTTAGCCAAAATTTAACTCATTTCTTCCCCGCTAATAGAACTTTCTACTTTAGTGCGGTTTTTCATTAGCTTGCATTCATTTAGAATAATCTTTCAATTTCTGTCTAGCATCCCACATGGAGATTGCGAGGGTTCACTGTAAGTCTTCTAACTTAGCATACATCATTGTTTTCACGTGCATCGGCTTTTCCCGAATTTCTCCCTCTTGTTTTGTCACATAAATTCAAAGGAAATTGGGACGAGACGGTAGACATGTATTTCTGCTCACTTAATTTCTTCAGTGATCACCTAATTAAAACTGGGACTACTAAATATAGCCGATTTTAAGAACCCATAAAATCAAGAATTCTTACGGGAGAGCAACCCCGACATTGTTTGTCTTTATCTTGCAGCGAGAAGAGAGATGCACACTAGGATAGAGCCAAGCCAAGATTTTCATATAGACTACTGATTTTAAAAACGATTAGCTACTTCTCAGTGAGGAATACGGGTAACCGATAAACAGTCCGGACTTCCTTAACAGAGTGGGTGGTTTAAAGGACATTGCGTAAGGCTCTGTCCTTAAGTAACACGGGTAGCCATTTTACGATCCGTACTTACACCTATACTGGCTGAAAGTAGATGCAACTAGTCGTACGAACTCGGGACAGTCTTTAAGAAAATTTCGGCACCAAACAACTCGTTAAACAATTTGCAAGATTTGAATTCTTACCAATTAAAATCAACGAGATAACTGGCCGAACTCTTACGGCCTTCACTGAGTGAGTTGGTGAAACAAAATTTTGAATTGTATTTGATTTGTGCGTAGAACTTAATTGATCATCGAATACCACACACTTGTGCCTAGATCATGAACCGTACACCTCTTGTGAATCTTTTGCAATCGAGAATGGAAGATTGTGGTAATTCTTGTTCGGACTCCGCTAACCCTTTTCTGACTGCCACAAACTTTCCACAACGATTCAGAGGCACTCTTACTCAGAACCACCTTGGGTTCAAGGACACCTCTCCCTTAAATCCTCCTCTTATGATCCTTTCAAAACTATTGACTCCGATTTTTCACAATATGAAGGTGAAAAGAAGCACTCACATAAGATGCCTCCAAAGAAGAGCAATCATAAAGATGAACTCAATGAAAATCCAATGCAAATGGTTCTTGCGAGACTAGTCGCGTCTGAGCAGCAACAAATTTTAATGAGGGAACAACTAGAACAGTTAAATGCAGAGGGAGAACCACCAATGGAAGCCGCATACAATCCCGGGCAATACAGAGTTAGAAATTACTTGCAGCCACCTCAGCCAGAGGTTCACCATGAACTGAAGCCACACATCCTGAGGCAATTACCACAATATCATGGTAATGAAAATGAAGAACCATATGAATTTTTGCATGATTTGGAGCTAGTATGTTCTAATAAGAGGCACCCACAAGTCAGCCATGATTACATTCGTCTCACTGCACTACCTTTTGCCTTGAAAGGTAAGGCAGATTACTGGGTGAAAAACATAGGAGTGACGGTGACTACTTATGATAGGTTCAAAAACCTATTCTCAAAGAAATTCTACCTTTTTAGTCGAACCAATCAAATGAGGACTCGCATCACCAGTTTCACTCAGATGCCTAATGAACCACTTTGTGATGCATGGGATAGAATCAAAGATCTGCTGCAGAAATGTCCCTGCAATGACTTAGATAATAACATCTTGGTTCAGTCACTCTATTTTGGCCTTAACTACGAGACTTAGGATTTAGTCAGCGTTGCCTGTGGAGGCAATTACACATACTGAGGAGCTGAGATCGTTTGGAAAATACTGGAGGAGATGGCGCAAACAAGCCGTTCACAAATGGCCAGTAGAGCTTACACTGATTCCCTGAACAACTTTCAAGCCAAAGGAGGGAAGCAAAGTGTCGCGGAAATAGTAGAGGATTTGATTCCCAACATGAACATCATCGCAGATAAATTAACAGTTGTGGATCAAATTCATAAAAGGATGAACGACATCGACAATCGAATCTCCCAGTTTCCAAAGCAAATGGAGGAGCTAACTGAGAAGGTATCCAAGATAGGGATACCTACGGCACCTACGACCCCGATCTATCATGTGCATCATGTCCAGGAGCAGCCAATATCGGGACAACAACAACGGTGGGCTCAGGGTCAATCCTGTACCCAACCTTCCCAGCAGTCACATCCACCAGCTGAGACAGTCGAAGAAGCCCCGCCTCTGACATTCGAGATAAACGACATTTGGTACACACAGGACAATACCCGACAGGGTAATATGGGGGACCGTCAGCAATATCAATGTCCACCCACCTTCTATAATGCCGCATTTCTTACAGCTCCACAGCACACTCAGAACAATGCAACATTGCAACACTCGAGGCAGCAGCAACCATACAATCGTCAAAACCAACCTCAGCAACATCGTCAGCAATATCAAGCTCCAAATCAAGCATCTCAATCATCCAACCCTCCAGAAGAATCGGTAAATATCTAGAGACAAATGCTGGAGGAAATTCGCAGCTTCCTAAATGAGCTGTACGATCTATGGGTAGATGTTAATCGTTTATCCCGTTGGAAGGAGAACAGACAGCTCCAGCCACAACCATTCCCACCCAAGTTCAAGATAACCCCAATAGCTTGAACAGATCACAATCATCTCAACAATGGCTAGGTATACTATTCAGATTTTTCCACATCTGAACATGAGATCCTTTCGTTTGACAATATCAATGCCATGTCACTAAGGAGCGGAAGGATCGTGTTCGTATCTGACCGGAATAGGGAATTAGACCATGAAGACTCGGAAGATCAACCGGAGGATGCTTCTGAGGATGAAGAAGAAGGACGCCTGAAGATCCCCGCACTAGATAAAGGAAAAGCATCTATGGAGTCTGCAGAGGACCTTGAACCTCTAGTTGCTACAAAAATACCTTTGTCACCATTTCAACAACATGATTATTATCAGAAAACTCATGATTGTAATAAGAACTCCAAATCTAATAAAGATGCTCTTATTTATGATTCTGGCTCTCTTTTTCCTGTCTCAAATGCTTCCATTCCTTCCCCCCATGCTCTTAAGAAAGGAAAATAAAAGAAAAACATTCAGAATTACCCAGTGATGGAAAAGTTCTACCAGCAGAATATCACAATCAAAGTACCCTTTCATCAGTATGTGGCCAGTAATCCAACATTTTAGAAGTACTTGAAAATGAAATGCACTCCCACCAGGACTCGTACAAAGAAAACTAATCAGTTTGTGGAGACTCATATCTTGACAGTGGCCACTACTAAATGTGTCAAAAATTAGCATTTACCAAGAAAGAAAAGGGATCTAGGTACTCATTATGTAGAGAGTCGCATTGGCGACATTATATTCGCACGCACACTTCTCGACAACGGTTCTTTCATCAATCTTCTTCCCTTAGCCTTATATTACAGATTGGAGTTAGGTCCTCTTCAGAAATCGTTATCTTTACACCAATTTGCTGATAAACCCACTAAAAAACCTAAGGGAGAAGTGAAAAATGTTATCATCATGGTCGAGGGTACAGAATACAAAGTGGACTTCACTGTCCTTGATATGGAGACCCCGAACCATTGGAAGGAATCGCAAATCATTCTTGGAAGACCATTCTTACGAACCACCAAAGATGTATTCGATTACGACACCGGAATGATGAAATTCCACTCTCCAGATGGAGAAGTGGATCTGGAGATGAAACAAACAAAGTGGCAAAGAACATATTCTGAATCCACCACTGAAGATGCCGAAACATCCGAGTGTAATCTCATCAGTACTACTGGGCCGTGGGACCAACTACCAGACCTTCATATTGCTAACACTACGGTAGAAGAAGAAACAATGCACCGTGCAGTATGCGAGCTGTTGCCAGACAAATCTAGACCCCCGGATGCTTATAACCTTGATGACACAGAAATCCTTTCGGATTTGTCAATCCCATTTTCTTCGGGAAAATCAAGAAATATAGATGACGAGTCGGACGCAGCTTTGGCCAAATTACCGCCCTACTTTTGCGATCCGACTCACATTCCTTCAAGATTAGTGGGTAGCATATTACAGAATGATTCACTGCCAACCAGTACAGAGCCAGATTTAAAAGACATTCAGCCAGACTTGATTGATGATTTAGATTTGCCAGAGCTGAAACCTCTCACTCCCACAGTGAAATATGAATTTCTTAATGGACCCAAAGATAAATTCCCTGTGATAATTAGCTCATCATTAACCATGGACCAAGAATCTAGATTGCTAGAAGTCCTTGAGCGAAATCGAAAAGCCATCGGTCGGACTGTGTCGGATCTCGTAGGAATCAACCCCGCTCTCTGCTCGCACCAAATTTATGTTGAGGATAACGCAAGGCCTTCCTGTGAATTTCAGAGAAGATTAAATCCCAATCTTTGGAAGTAGTTAAGAAAGAAATAGAGAAATGGTGTAAAGCATGTTTTATATACCCCATCTCTGACTCCAAGTGGGTGGCCTCCCTTCATGTCGTCTTGAAGAAGTTGAGAATCCAGATGGTCACCAACAAGGAGGGGGTAGAGATCGTGACCCGAGTACCCACGTCGTGGCGCGTCTGTATCGACTACATGCGCTTGAATGCTGCGACCAAGAAAGATTACTTTCCACTGCCATTTATTGATCAAATCTTGGAGAGACTTGCAGGGAAAGCATTCTTCTATTTCTTGATGGGTACTCTGGCTACAATCAAGTAGCTATCGCTCACGAGGATCAAGAAAAGACCACATTTACATGTCCCTTCGGTACCTACGCATTCAAGCGCATGCCATTCGGGCTTTGTAATGCCCCAGGCACATTTCAGCGGTGCATGATTGCCGTATTTGCCGAAATGGTGGGTGATTTCCTGGAAGTCTTCATGGATGACTTCTCGGTCCATGGTGATTCATTTGATACATGTTTAGCGCACTTGGATCGAATCCTCAAGAGATGCAGGGAGGTTAATTTGGTACTCTCCTGGGAGAAGAGTCACTTTATGGTGACTGAGGGTATCGTGTTAGGGCATGTCATCTCCAAAAAGGGAATGGAGGTCGACCCTGCCAAGGTGGATGTGATCAAGAAACTTGATCCACCAACCAATGTCAAGTTAGTGAGGTCTTTTCTAGGGCATGTCGGATTTTATCGAAGGTTTATCCCTGATTTTTCAAAGATCGCTCGCCCACTGACTGAGCTCTTAAGAAAAGACACCAAGTTTATTGTAAATCACAAGTGCCTTGAGGCCTTCGAGCTCCTGAAAAAGAAAATATGTGAATCGCCGATATTACAAGCTCCCGACTGGTCTCTTCCCTTTGAGATCATGACTGATGCATCGGATTTTGCTGTTGGAGCTGTGCTTGGACAAAGATGGGATGGAATCCCTTATGCGATTCACAACGCGATCAAAGTATTGGATCCTGCACAGAGAAATTATACAGTGACCGAAAAGGAAATGCTTGCGGTTGTTTGGGCCCTTGAAAAATTCAGATCATACATATTGGACTCCAAGGTGACAATTTTCACAGATCACACAGCAATAAGATATGCCAAAGCACGGATTTTAAGATGGATCTTGTTAATTCAGGAATTTAATTTGGAGATCTAAGATAAACCTGGAATAAAGAATGTTGTTGCTGGCCACCTTTCCCGAATTGAGCGAAATGATTATCCTGACACTGGACCTATTTAGGAGACTTTCCTAGACAAATCTATTTCCATTATTGATTCAACCCCATGGTATTCCAACATCGTGAAGTATCTTGTCTCCAAGAAGGTTCCCTCTAGTTGGACCAAGAGAATGATTGATCGACTGAAGACGGATTTGAGAAAATACCATTGGGACGATCATTTCCTTTTCTATGAAGGAGCGGATTGTGTCTGGCGAAGATGTATTCCTCAGGAGGAATACCAGAGTGTCCTCACACATTGTCATTTTCTCGAGGTTGGAGGACACCATTCGGGAAAGAGAACCGCGCACAAGGTACTCCAATGTGGATTTTACTAGCAGACCTTATTTAGAGATGCTAATGAATTTGTACGGTCTTGCCTGATTTTCCAAAGGATGGGGGGGGGGACTGTTGGTTATAGATATAAAATGCCCATGCAACCAATGATTTTCTATGATGTTTTCGATGCATGAGGGATTGATTTTATGGGTCCCTTTCTCAATAGCAATGGATTTGAGTACATCTTGTCAGCGATTGATTATTTATCTAGATGGGTAGAGGCTATTCCAACCCGAACCGCAGATAGAAAAATCATATGTAAGTTTATCAAGGATAATATCATTGCAAGGTTCGGGATACCAAAAATTTTGATTTCTGATGGAGGTAGCCACTTCGTGAATAAGGAAATGAGATCTATTGCTAAAGATATAAATTTGAGCATAGAATAGCCAACCCATATCATCCACAATATAATGGCATGACAGAGGTTTCTAATAGAGAGGTGAAGGGTATTCTTCAAAAGTTGGTTCGTCCAGATAGGAAGAACTGGTCGAAATTGTTGGACCAGGTTCTGTGGACATATAGGATAGCCTATAAGACTCCACTCGGTACTTCACCTTTTAGGATGATCTATGGAAAGCCATGCCATCTACCTGCAGAATTGATTCATAAATCTGAATGGGTGATCAATAAGTTGAATTGGAGTTGTCACCTTGGGAAATTATGTTGAGACTTAAATTTGAATGAGCTAATTGAAATCCGAAACCGAGCATATGACAACAGTGTGATCTATAAGGACAAGGTCAAGAGATGGCATGATAGACACATTTGAGATAAAACCTTTGTCCCTGGGCAGAAAGTTTGGTTGTTTAATGCTCGGTTAAAGATTTTTCATGGGAAACTGAAATCAAAATGGACGGGTCCCTATGTTGTCATTGATGTGCATACCAATGGAAGTATGGATATTTCCGAACTCAAAGATGATGCACAACCTTTCTCAGTGAATGGACAATAGCTGAAGCCATATATAGAATCACCCAAAGAGCAGACAGTTCAAGTTGAGGTCATCTACTTCACGCAGAGCGAGGACATTGAAGATTTATCAGATCAATCCCACCCTCCCTCCCGACCACATCGATCTCCTTGTACAACTTCTTCCTCTACTTAGGCCAAGGCCTAAGTATAGAGGGGGGGGGACTGATGCCATATGTATATACCATTTTCCCACATCACATTCCTTCTCCCGATCGCTCCATTTCCACCTTTCTCTTATACTTAGGCTGACCAGAGCTTAAGTATAGGGGGAACCGACACCCACCTATATATACTCTCCTCATTTACATATCTCGACCACCTCTTTTTGCGCTCTTCTTCTATACTTAGACTATTCACAGTCTAAGTATAGGGGGGCAGACCATTGTATATCAATTTTTTTACTCTCTTACACTTAGCCCGAGCTATGTCTTCTTTACACTCCTTGTGCTCTGAGGACACAACACTCGCTAAGTATAGGGGGGCCTGTATATATACTACGCATATATTTTAGCCATACCTCGTACTTTCGCGTAAGTCTATACGTATTTACGGGGTGGGTAATTAAAAAAAACAAACAACAAAAGAAAAGAAAAAAAAGAGTTTTGCTACTAACACTGACTATGCCCAAAATTTTTGAAAAAATGGCTTCTTATTCATTTTTGCAAAAAAATAAAAAATAAAATAAAATAATAAAAAATAATAAAAAATAAACCCAAAATCCCTTGCATAAAAAAATCAAAAGGAAAAAAATGTGTCTCTACATTTCACACACCTACACTTCATCCAGCATCACATTCATGTGCATATGTGAAAAGTCATCGGTTCTGAACCGAGTTATGAGCCGAAACCGAGAATGGTCTAGACTTGACCTTAATCCACCTAATTTTCAGAGGATTCACCGAGAAATAGGATTTTAGAAGCTTCAGGTTTTTGACTTAATTCTTTAAGTTCCACATGACAATGTGCAGCGCTTGTCTCTTAGTGTGGGTAAAACTCTGGAATAAGTAATTAATTTGTATTCTCGCTCAACTCATACGGGATGTTGGAGGACTGTGTGAGTTTCTTTTCTGGTAGCGTGGAAATCTAAAGACCGGAGTACGGGTTGAAATAAAGCTTGGAAAAGGGATGGATGGATGGGCACAATTTTTTTCTAAGACCCCAAAAATGTACGAAAATAAAAAGATTCTATATCCGTAGGGGCACAACAAGATCCAAGCAGAACCACCAAAAATTCCAAATACAAAGAAGCATTATACCAAATAAATATCTGACCAAAAGGTCCAAGCTTCAAGAAACTTGCAGATCTTGGTGGAGACTCGGCTACATTGGCCATCTTCACAAGGAGAGGTGACTACACTGGCTACCCTCCAGTTCTTTTCTCATTCGTCAAACTTCTCCCCCCAATTTGATTGTGAACACAATGCGACAAACCTTAGAAGGAAATACCTGACTCCCTGAGGACGAGTTAATGGAAAGGAGGTTTGCGCGGTAATCTGGCATTATGGGTGGGAAGAGCTAAAACCTTTCATGCACATGAGTCGGTTGTTCAATGTTCATAGGGTATGCTTTGGGAAGAGGATTGATCTAAGATGACTTTTGAGCCGAAACTGTAGCAATGATGTGTAGAACTTGAAGGCTGTTGATTTTAAAATTCTGTCTCACAGAAGTTCTGCCAAACTTTTAATCTAAAGGTCGAGTCTAGATTCACTTTCACCTTCAGCTCATGGTCTTGGTATGGAACCCAATCTCATTTCACTTCATTGCATTTCTTTTTGATGCTCAGGGACGAGCATGCTTTAAGTATAGGGGGATGATGAATCTCGAATTCATCACTCAAAATCTCATTTGTAAAGATCAAATCCCTCAAAATTAACAGCATTTCTACATCTATTCTTCATAATTAGCATTCATGCATATTTTTCATAAGAATTACATTTTAGCACTAATTTCTGCACAAAATAAGAAGCCAAAAATCCAAGCCAAAAGTGACATGTAAATAGCCTAACTTCCCAGATTTTTAACTCATTCATGCTAATTTCGAATGACCCAAAACTACTTCCACTATGTACATATCACTAACAAGAATGAATGAAAAATATAAAAAAATAACTAACCCAAATAAATGGACCAAAAACCCAAACCTTAGTTTCACGAGTTCCGGACTAAAAACCACATATCTTCCCCATCCAGTGTCCGTTTAATCCTACTCACTTTTGAACTAATGACATCCAATTACCTTCAAAACAAGACCAAGTTCAAGTGAATCAGAGCTCATATGTGAAAGTTGGGTTTTTGGGCCTCTTTTGTACATATATTTTAGCTGATTTTGACATGATATTTTATATACATATTTTATTAACTAATAAAATTAAAAAAATAGATTAATGTGTAAATATTTACTCTTGATTTTACCATATTTTTTTCCAGATTTTTATCTATTTTAAAATGACATAAAAATTATAAAATACAAAAATCAAGCTATTCTATGTACATGGAATACCCAAAAAATATCACTTTGTGCAATTGATCGATTTTGGTTTTGATGTCTTCATGAAACTTGTAGATCTCATCGAGACGAGCAATTTTCATAAAGAAACTTTTTTGATCTGAAGTCATTTACTATTTGTTTTCGATTTTATAAAATATATATATTTTTTGAATTTTCTGGTACTGACACGTGGCAGCACCTGGTGCCTCCACGTGTCAGCCATTTTTGGCCTTTGCATATATCGTTTTTATAAAAAATAATAATAAAACAAAAATAATAAATAAAAATTAAAAAAATAATAAAAGGGACGTCGCACGTGCCTCCCAGGCACGTGCTCCGCACGTGCCCGCCCTTTACACCTCCCACGCCCACGTGGCCCATCCTGGGCCGTCCGATCTCGGCCGATCGGACGGCCCATGATTGTCTTATTCCTCCGCATTTTCCAATCCCATCGGCCGCCGTGAAATCTCTGCCTCCCGCGATTTTCTCTGCCACGCCGCCCCATCAGATCTCCAAATCCATCTCCGATCACGATCAACCTCCCGCGAATCTCATCTCCATCGCCTTCCTCTTTCATCCTCGACAAATCCCATCAAATCCCACTCCTTCCCTCTCTGGTCGACCACCCATCTCCTATTTAAACAAATCGCCGCTACAGGAACCCCCATCTGCCGTTAATCGCCTCAGGTCGTGACAGCCTAGCCCGCAACGTGATCTGAGGCATCCCGTGCCTCGTCGAAGTACCGCCCTTCCAGTTGCTGCTCCGCTCCGGCCACGCCGTCGAACCCTACCTCCAGGTACTCCACCTTCCCCCGTTGTTTTTCTCATCTTCCCTACTACCATTATCTTCATCACCTCTGCTCCGCCTCTCCACTTCATCGCCAACGCTTTCGCGAGCTTCGTTCCCACTTTCGACTTCGTCAACTTCACCGACTATGTCATGCCTACACCCACGAAGTTCATCATCTCTAGCAACAAAGCTCCGGCCATCACATCGTCGAGCTAACGTCGACTTCAACGCTCATCGTCTTCGACAACCCCCGACTCCGCCAACGACTCTACTGCTCCACCGATGACTTCCTACATCATCTTCATCCACCGGCCACTCCGCCTGCTTTACGCACCTTCGTCTCCAACAACTCCACCATGCTCTTCCGACGCTTCACCAACCGCCCCGCCTTCATCGCCTCCGCCTAAGCCATCAATCCGATCACAACCACTGACCGAATTATCCATCAACACCTTCATCGAACCACCGCCACAAGCTCCGCCGGGCGAAGGCCCGAGGCCCCCGCCACGTGCAACGCACGTGGGTTGGGGGAACAACAGAGGAGGACCCCTCCCGCACGTGACCCACGTGCTTTGGGGTGGACATTTTGCGCTCAACACTCCAGGCGTTCCAAGATTTGCAAGCAAATCCAGAGGTCATGTGCTACACACGTGACCTGTTGGGTAAATTACAGATGCAGCCCATAGCTCCTACATATTTGCGGATAGGCCCCCACCAGCTAGAGGTCACGTGCCTAGCACGTGAAACTTGGCAATTTTGCACTCCTACCCCCCAGATTTTTAGGTAACTCCATTTTATCTTATCGCATTTATTTTATAATTATTTAACTATTGCAGAAATACCCATGTATTCCCCCTTTGTCATGAACCCCTACACTACATATTTTATTTATTTAAAAATATCATGATGTTTATCAATTAATTCTCTACATTGTGACATATTATGGACATTTTTGTGATTGGTGGTCAATTAATAATTAATTATTTTGTGAACATTTCATATTTTGCCCACTTTGTGCTCTTAAATTTATATTTGATTAACTGTCGCTCCAAAAATTCCCAAAAAATCACATATTGTAGAGTTAATTGTGCTTGACATTGTTCCCAAAAAAATTTACACTTGCATCATAGTTTGCCCTGTAAAAATCATTTTGCATATTTTTCAGACATCGCATCAAAAATTACAAAAAAAAGACCGCTTCGAAAACCGTGCATAAATTTTGATAGACATAATTCTAGATTGTTCCTTTGCCTCCTAGCATTCGACCTTGGGACTTGCCCAAGCAAAATAAACATAAAACCACATTCACTAAAATTGACAAATATTTTGTGTGGTTATTTTCTTGTTCGATTCCGATTGCCGCCTACAACGCACGACAAATCATTTTAACACGAACAATAAATAAATATCTTTTTAACAAGCGCAATTTCGGACTCGTCAGAGTTGCAGACCTCCCAGGATAAGGTGGTGTGCGAGGAGGTTGGTGACGGTGGCCGCACGGAAGGCTGGCGGTGGCGACTGGAGGAGCGCCGCTGCTAATGGGGTGCATGATGGGGCGGGCTGCCGTGCCTGCATTTTTTTAATTTTTTATTTTTTTAAAACTGCTGCTTTGATTTATTTTTTTGATTTTTTTAAAACATGGCATAAAAATAAAGAAGAGAATAAGGGAACATGATGTGGTAATGATAATGATGGTGATTCTGGTGTGGTGAAAAATGATGGTGTGAAGCAACAGGGAAACAAAATATTAGATAAAATAAAATACAAAAGGGAATGTGACGGAATACTTACCTGAGGTTCATCAAATTTACGGAGCAGCTATGTTGAACTCCTATTGTTGCCTCGATCTTGTTGACGAATAAAAATCAGAGAAGCTATTCGAGCTTGATGGGAAACTTGTTACGCGTGATGGTGGGCGCTGTGGATCTTGCCTGAAAGGAGTTTGTCGCTTGAGGAGGATACTCAGCTGTTTTCACTGACAAAACACTTCAAGATTTCTCCTTTTTCTATAAGAATAGCAGATGGGGGAAAATGAGAATGTAGATGAATATAAACAAGAAGAATGAGAAGTTGGAGAAAAATGAAGGTGGAGGAGATGGAGTGGAATGGGAGGTTATTGGAAAAATGGTGGACCTAAATAGAGTTGAATGGGAGGTTAGAACATATGGAGTTGAATGGAAGTTATTGTAGAGAATCTAAAATGAATAATGGAAAAAAATAAAATAAAGTAGGCTACTAAAATACAATAAAATAAAGATAAGAAAAGGAGTGGAGAATTTACAAAAGAAGATGAACAACATGTACATGTTTTTTTACTTTTGTAATTTTAATTTTTTTGTAATTTTAATAAAATATATTTACGACATAAAAATAAAATAAAATACTTGGAATAAAATACAATATAATAACAATTTTTTAGTTTTTTAGTAATTAAAAAATCTGATAAATAATGAAGAAAGAATGGGTATTTACATTATGTACAATGTACACCTAGATTTCAAAACCCATATTTTACAAACGAGCTCTAATTTTAATGAAACCACTTTCATTGGGTAGATAATTTTCTAACTTGAACTCTAAAAGTTAGTTTTGTGAATTTGGAGTTGATAAGGAGCGGGAATTTGGACGGGAAGTTGGACTTTACGACATTTCTCTTTGGAATCTAGGAGCATTTATTTGAGGTAGAATTTATTTTATATTTTTTTGTATTTTTATTTACATTTTTATAAATAAGTTGGAAAAAGAACTATCCAAAAAGGAGTTTAAATGAATTTATTAAAAATACATAAAGTTTGGGATATTTATAGGTGGTAAACTCCTTCATTTTGCGGCTTTTTATTATTAATTTATTTTGTACATTATAATATGTAATAATTAGTGTATTTTATTTATAAGTCATTTTATTAATTTATTGATTTTATGAACATTTATTTAAGATTTTAGTCGAGGATTTTGCTAAGATCAGTAGATTGAGATGATGAATCGTGGATTCATCACTGTCATGTTGACAACTTTGTGGGGTGCTACCGTAACAGAAGAAGGCATGGGATGTTTCTGGATTGCTCACGAAGAAGAAAGAGTTGCGGAGCTCTCTTCCATCTTGAAATCTGATATAAGACATCCTCGACCTTTTTGAAGTGACTACCCCCATAAGCGGCATCTACCGGCTTCTGATTCTCATGACTCAAACCCCCAAAGAAATTTTGCACTAGTCTCATCTTTGGAATATCATGATGGGGGCACTTCTCCATTAAATCTTTGAATCTTTCTCACACTTCGTGGATAGGCTCATGGGACATTTGGGAGAAGTTTTCTATCAGCGATCACATTTGGTTAAGGCTTCCAAGTGGGTAATATTTGCATAGAAAAGAAAATCTCAACTCTTCCCATGTAGTGATGACTTTCCCTAAATCATTTACCCAATGGAGGGCCTTAACCATCAAGCTGAAAGGAAACGACGTCATTTTACTACTTGTAATAGGATGTTAGTGTAATGGATTGTGCTACAGATGCGATCGAATTGCTGGATGTGTACATAAGGTTCTTCAATAATATGTCTGTGGAATATGGGGAGTAATGGTAAGATAGTGGGATTAATCTCAAAATATCCATGAATAGCAAGAATTATAATCCATGTATTTGTCTATCATGCTCCTGGATTATAGGATTCCCTTTGTGAGTGCTTAGCCACTGGCTCTACAGGCTCTTCTCCCCCATTCCTACCTCCTCCATTGTTTCTATCCTCCTCTTTCCTGTCTTTCCTCAGCACGAGAATCATATCTCTCAATGCAGTTTGATAGTCACCCTATTCTTTAACTGAGCCTGAATGGATTGAATGGAGGCTAACATGGTAGTGTTGATCTTGGACTGTTTAAGGCATGGAACCTTTTCCTATAGGTGGCATCAAGTGCACTGTCTCAGTTTCTGCAAGTGTAAACTGCACTAGATTAGTCTTCAAGAATGATGGAGTCCCAAATGATAGCTCAAGATTAAAGTCAATCTTGAGCAGTGGATTTATGGATGAGGTGAACGGTGAAGTGGAGAAAGATGAATACTCGAGAAGTGAGTCTTCCTGAGTAGAAGACAACTGGTTTAGAGTGTGGAATGAGTTCGCAAAGTCTGAACGAGAAATGCTCCAATCCTACATATTCGATATGAGGAGGCGAGATTCCAGAACACGAAAGTCAAACAAGAAGGGAATGAGTGGAAGGCGTGAAGGGCACAGAAGGATCTCTAACACTAGTAATCAAGTACAAAACATACTCCGAGTTCACCAACTCAATACAAGTGAAGACCATAAGAGTTCGGTCTATTGTCTTTTTAAATTTATTCGACGATAAATGCAATCTTTGAAAGAGTTAGCAAGCTGTTAGGTGCATGTATTTCTCGAAAAATTAGCCTAATTTTTACGACTAGTTGCATCCACTTTCAGCCAGTAAGGGTGTAAGTACGGACCATGAAACAACTACCTATTACTTAAGGACAAAGCCTTATGTCGTGTCCTTTAAACCACCCGCTATGCTAAGGAAATATAGACCGTTTACCAGCTACCCACATCCCCTCACTGATAATTAACTAATCATTTTTATAGAATCAATAGTCTAAATAAAAATCCAGCCTTGTCTCTATCCTATTGTTCGTTTCCCACTCACTATGTAAGTAAATTCAAACAATGAGGGGGTTACCCTCCCAAGAACAATGATGATTTTCCTTACGTTTAGTTTTAGGGTTGAGTTTTCTTCAGCACTCTCACTTTTACAAAGTTATCATTTTTTCTGGATTTTTTTCAATAAATCAACTAATGAAGTTCCAATTTCCTTCTTAGATTATGTGAGTGAAAATGAGGACGGAAGTCAGAAATGCCACTGCACGGTGTTATTCAATGATGCATGCAGGGGGTAAGAGATGCGTACCTTGTCGCCAACACTCTACATGCAGGATGATCCGCATAGAATTTTAATATAGAAAATTAAACTAACCTAAATGATGCACACGAATTGTCCTAGCAATAACTTCTATTACTGTCAAGAACCATTTAATTTGACTAAGTCCAAATTATGCTCTACTCCATTGGTGCAGAAATTCTTATTTAGGGCTTTAGACATAATTAATTACCTGGCTCAAGCAAGTTAATAAAGCAATCACTAAGGGCTCGAGCACATAAAATCACATGAAAACAAAAAAAAGAATGCGATGAAAATAAAACCGATGACATCCCCCCAAGTGCACCGGCACTTGGTGAAACATACCCCGTAGAAAATATATATAGTGTCCTTTTACAAGAGTTTGAATGAATAAATGGAATGCTAAATCTATCTATGTCAAATGCTCCAAAGAATTGGTCTCCATCAAATCTTCTCCTCCTCCTATGCTCTCCTATGGCTCGGTGAAGAATCGAGTCACCTCCGCTTTGCTTGGGTGCACTGACGCTCCTAAAAATGCCTCCTCGCTCGTCGACCCCTTGCAAGAAAGATGGAACACAAGAATGTGTAAGTGACATAGTTATATAAATACGAGAAAAAAGCAATGGGAATAAATACAATGAATATGAACAATGAGATGAATGGATGAAAATATAGACAAAAATAAGAGAAGAGAAACAAGTATATATAACCAAAGAATAGTAGGTCACATGAAAAACCTAACTACTATCGATGTGCCTCCCTAGCAATGGCACCATTTTGTTGAGCAACGTTTTCTTGAACTTTTATTTCAATGAATTAATTACAAATGGAAATGCGACTGTTGCAACCCAAGGACACGTCAAACAAAAATTTTATTGAAATCTCAGGAAAAAATCAATAAAAGAATGCAACAAGAGAAAATTGGTATTTAATTTACCTGTACAACTAACATGATCGAACTCGGGGAGGCTACAAAAAATCCTGAGGGTTATTCTTCGCAATGAAGAATCAATGAAAGAATAAAGGAATCTCTATGCATACGATGTTTGGTTGTTGTATTTTCTTTTTTGAATTTTGTATTTTTCTGGTATTTTAATTTTATATTTTTTATTGGTTTTCTATATTTTTTATTTTGCAAAAGATATTATATAAAGCAATAGTATAATTAAATATAAAATTAAGCACAAACTCCTGATCACTACTTTTGTATTTTTTAAACATATCAAAAATAATTAGAAAATAATGCAAAAAATATTTTATGGTTTTTGATAATATTATAATATTAGTGTTATTTTTCCAGATTTTTTCAGAAAATCTAAAGACTTCAATAAATCAAAAACAATGAATAAAGTAAATAGAAAATAAAATAAATGTTTTTGGAATTTTTAATAACAAATAATGTACAAAATAAGTGGAATATATACATAATGAAATATATTTTAATATTTTCCATAAAGTCTTTTTATGATTTTTAATTTAATTTCTATGAATTTTTAATGTTTTTAAGATTTTTGTGATTTTTGTAGTTTTTTAAAGAACTAAAATGTCAAAATCAATTAAAAATTAAAATAAATCAAAAAGCAGCAAACAAGATTTTTTTCCTAAAATTTTTAATGCACTTTTCATAATTTTTTTATTGATTTTTAATGCAAATAGATTTTTATGAGGTTTTGAATTTTTAATAAATAGTAAAAATAAAAATTCAAAATACAAAACGTGGATGCAAAATGAACGTAATAGGAGGTTATGTGAATTTGTATGGAATTTTTGATAGGGTTTTAAATTTTTTATTTAATTTTAAATATGCAAATTAAATGTAGACTCACAAGGATTGAAATGCTAATATTTCAACTTTGCATACTTAATGATAAAAAAATAAAACATCGTGGGTGAAATGCACAAAATCTCAAGAAATCACGCATGCCGGCACATGCGCCTTACTGGATTGGACTTGGATTTAATTAATTTACTTTCAAGATCCAAATAATAACTCAAAAAGGCTGACTGTTTATTGTAAAATACCCAACAACTCACGTGCAAAGCGCACTCTACAATTCAGATAGGACTAATAAGCAATTAAAATAAATACAAAGGATGAAAGTGCAAATGTTCAAATAAAGGAAGATGACATGTGTCCTTGCAGGGACATTCAAAAATCAAATAAAAATAGAGGGGGTGGGCGCAAATATACCATTAAATGCGTGGCACTTCGAGCAGCTCTGATGCATTACTGATAGGATCAAACAATTGAGAATCAACCTTTCGTGGAAGGCATCGATCACATCTGATTTTTTGATCTATGGTAGTGAATTGGGTCGAAATGAACGACCGAGATGGAAACTATGGTGACTATCTTGATCGTGCGGCTACAAGAGATTCTGGATGAATTGGGAAGCACCTAAGCTTCGACGAGATTAGATTGTTCGATTCTCCCTCGTTCATCAATGGATTCTCCTCAAATCACACCCAAATTGTAGCTATGAGTGTTCTGTGTCTGATGTGCACCTTGGATCTTTGTGAAACCACCATGTTAGGGATCTAGAAGGTGATGAACAAGGCTTTCTCTAGGAATCTCGTGTCCTCGATTTGATGTTGTTTCTATGGTCTCAGAACCTGCAAATGAACGCGTATGCTCATACGAAGCTTCCAACCGAAACATTAGGTCAGGAACATATGAGAAGGTGGTGAATTGGAGTCTTCGGCGAGATGTGGTCAGAGTGGAGACTGGGCTCCAGATCTAAGAAGATTTGAATATGTTCGGAATGTGGAAGAGCTAGAGAATGGTTTGGCGGTTGTGTTCACATAGTCGGAAAGGTTCAATAGTGATCAAAGTAATTCCGATCGTACAAATTGCAGGTTGGTTATGATTAACTAATCTCCTTGATTAAAATAAAATCAAAGCGTAAATAAAAGCTGAAACGAAGATAAATCACCTATGTTACATATAGATTTGAAGAAAGATGGAAAACACCTCGATTTGCAGTTGTAGCAGAGAGGCGAAGATGTGTGACAGATAACTCCGACGACATAGCTGAATCGCACTCTATAGACACTTACTCGCACTCTTGATCGTGGGGACTAGTATCTGTCACCTACAACTCACTCCAGGACTTGATCTCGGGGAGGAAAATGGCCAAAGGATAAATCAAGAGCTCGCCTTATGTCGAGGGGTATCATTTATCTACGTGGTTTCAGTGAATTTTGAAATTCAAAATAGGGTAGATCATGGAGTGATAGGTGGAGATGAGGGAATGGCGAGTGAGAGAATTGAATGAGCGAAAGAATCGGAGAAGGAAGCGTGGGTGGTTACTGATTAGAGGTATGTGGAAAATAGGAGTGAAGTAATGACGAAGCGAGGTCAGCGGGAGAGGATATGCAAACTAACCAGTTTCCTCCGAGCAACAAACCCGGGTCAGTTAATCAGAGCACGCGTAGAATGTGTCCAAAATAGGATAAACAACAAAGTAGGCCAAAAATGTTATATAATTGAATTAAAAATTTAAAATGAATCTATTTAACTACATAATGTAAAAGAAAAATGTTAAGAATAAATTGGAGTTAATTTTGGCGATTTTTAGTTAATTAGATAATGTATATACAATGGTTAAAATAAATACAAGGTGTTATTTACATATATGTATACCAATATATACAAGAATTTGATTTTAAATAATTACTTATATAAAGCTGTACATGATTTAATATTTTATTTATTTACAATATTTTACAAGAATTTTTATGATATTTTCTGATTTTTAAGAGTCAATTTATTAGGTTAATTAAATAGGTATATGTACAATATATACATGGTGATACATATATAATATATACATGATTTTATTTTTGTTGGTTTTGGATTTTGTGATTTTTGTTTGTATTTTTATAAATACAATATTTACAAGTAATTAAAAATACAATATTCATAAATATGCACAAGGGAACAATTAATTAAATAATATACATAGTGTACATAAGTATACTATACAGTAATACCCCTATTTGCCACATTTCACACCTTAACTCTAAGTTTGATGAAATCACCTCCATTTTAAAGGTAATTTAGTTTGGGTACAATTAAAGTGATTTTGATGAATTTGGAGTTCAGATGAGAAGATATATTGATTTTGCAATTTTGTACTTTGTGGCTTTTGGAAAGTGATGTTAGTTTCCCAATGTACTCAAATTTTAATTGCAAATATTTTTTTATTTACAAGAGGATTTTATTCACAAATTTCAAGAAAAAATAATGATTATTTACAAAGGATTTGGTGATGAATAAATTAATGAAAGATTATGTTACACTTTACAGGTTATGAATATATACATTTGACAAGTAAATTTTCTAGATTTTCGGGTAATTAGGCCTTATCTCCCTCTACTTTATTCCTTGTCGACCAGATCAAGTCATGATCTACTCTTGGGGTCTGATTCAACCTATATCTATTGCATATATACAACCTCTGATTTTCTTTATTTTCTGTTATTTCTTTTATTATATATTTTAAGTTAAAAGAGTGATAAATATACAATATTTACACAATTATTAGAGTTAGTAAATTATAAAATTAGTGATATTTACATATGTTTTATAAGGAATTTTAAGATAAAATTAATGAATAAAGATGATGAAATGCAGATTCCCAACTTGCATTTCCCAACTTGATCTTTAACACCCAAGCCCACCACCCCTAACGTGATGTTGACCCACTGCTAATTGAATAAACTGTCAACATGAATAGAACTCATTATGCTCAATCCAATATTGCTAGAATAATATGAGAAATTGATGTTGGGGTCATTACACATACAACCTTACTCTTTTGAGAAGCAAAGAGACTGATCCATGTGCATTGTATGTAGGAGTTGTCACATCAGACATGTGTTTCCCGCATACACTCCATGACGACATAGTCCTTCGCCTTGATGGGAGACCATGGATGTCATTTATATGATCCTCCATATCCGATTCAAATTTTAATTAATTATTGTGAACCATATTCACATGATCAATTATTCCATGGGAGTTCCATCTTTATTCATAATAGAGTATTTATTTTAATTGGATCAAATTCATTTAATCATATTAATCAATTAGCAATCCAATCAATAACCAACAAACAACTAAAGGTTTGCTTGGAATGTATTAGATCTCACAAGTATATATTATTTTGTATTTTTAATAACTAGAGTACAACTTGAATCACTCATATTATATTTTCCTAAAAAATGGATCCGGACAATACACTCGATTTATGCTGGGAGGGAGCATTTCCTTGATATGCAATGCACTAGTTAGTAAAACAAGCCAATATACCCAGACTAGACATCTTCATCATTCAGATCGACAACAAAATAGAATAATGTTAACGTACTAGGGGTTTTAATGATCAACTTCGATAACCGATAATATACTATATAGTAATCACTCAAGATCTTAAATTTCTAATCATATGAAGCAAACATGTTCTTGGTTTTGCATGTAAAAGTTGTCCTACAACTATTGTCAAGTAAATTGGGGTTTCATCATGAAACATTCATTCAATGATGGTTGATGTTTAATCTATTATCTCCATAAATATTAAGCATCAATTAAGCATGGTAAATTCCAAATTTCTTTGATTTACGTTGAATTCTATACACATTAAGTAAGAAGACTTGATGATCTAATCATCAACGGACCCGTCACCACTAAATATGCAATATCTAGAGCAAAATGAGTTGGAATCACGTGAAAATAATTCAATCATTTTTATAGTTTGATTTTCCAGTTAATTATGGTGTTTAGTTAATGTTTTATGACTGGAATTAAGTAAGCAAAAATTAATTTCTTACAGATCCATGAATACATGCAAAAATAATTTTATTGTGGGAACGATTCAAATATATATTTCATGTACTTTTGGTGTCAACCATTAGCTATTGTTTTAGGGACACATTTAGACATTCTAAATATATTTTACGATCCAAAAAATTCGTCCAAGTAGTTCACAAACAATGGTTTTTCATCTTAGCGAAAAACGATTTGAAAGATGCATATTGTGCATAAACAACGAGTCACTATGCATCTGCTACACAATCTTTGTTCCCTTAGGTTTTGTATCACACCCAAGACCTTTAACCGAGGATCCGATATCGCATGAAGGCTAGAGTTTAGGCCTTAGCGTATAAGGGAAGTGCGTAGTTGCATCAAGTACGATCTAGGGTAACTAGTCATAGTTGTGAGGAGCAGTGGAATTTTAAAAAATGAATGAATTAAACTACATAATTAGAGAACACTTCTCAAATTGTTTCTTCAAAATCACAAATGGGTTCAAAGTAATACCTCTTGAAGTGTGTTTGCGATTGTCAATCTCTAAAGTAAGATATTCTCCTGTCTCAACTCCGATCCAACGAAGGTCATACTTGCCGGTGCGTGGTTGAGACACGTGATTCCGACAATCCATGTTGATGATCCACGCGAGGAGTCTCCTAATTTCACCTCACAAAATATGATACCTTCTTCACGAGCAAGAAGTACCGAAGAAGATGGAAAACCATGAGCAATCGATCCAGTATCACAACATCATGACTACGGCGATGACGTTCTCTAGGTCAATATATGGACGACCATATGTTGAGAGAGAGAGTTGTCATGTAGAGAGAGAGAGAGAGAGCTGTTTTGTTATGTGTGTGTAAAATAAAGGGCTAGGTCTGCTCTTTCTTTTATACTAAATTGGATGGTGGAGATGCACTCCTAGTTCGAATGAATGGTTGAGATATTGTTGTAAACATTTATAACAACAATTAATTTAATTTAAAAGAAATTAAATATCTTGTAAATAATCTTAACATATTTAGTTTCAACTAAATAAAAAATCTTCCAAATGAAATAGGACTAGAGAGTTTCCTTCTATATAAGGGAAAAGGAGATAGCCTCCTTCCCCTTAAACATGGTGGACGACCAACTCGATTGGAGAGATAAAATCTCTCTCCAATCCTAATGTAATATTATTGCATTAATTCATGGAATCTTTTGTCAATAAAATATCACCAAATAATTATTGCAAATTATTTGTGATAGTTAGAACAAAACCATTGATAATTTTGAATCAAACTCAATCACCCAATAAAATGTAAATTACATTTCCAATTAATTGTACAATGTGAATCCAATTCACATATAAGTCATAAATCTCATTTACAATTAACTCTCTCTAATATAATATAAATCACATTTATAATTTTAATGATTAATCTAAATAGTGATATCCATATTATTCATTTCCTTGACAATTATATCGTATTTGATTACATTGGATGCTTGTTCTATGTCCAAATAATGTGAATCACATTCACCCTACTCATAATAATTAAATCACATTTAATCATAATTCTTTCTCAATGCTCAGATACACTATCAACAATGAAATTATTCTCGAGTCTTTAATAAATAATACACTTTCTCTGAGAATACTTGGAGATAAGGACATGGCGATTACACGTTCCATGCATAGTGACTTGTATATTGAGATCATATATCAAATTCAATAAAGGGGGACCTCTCAAAGATGTTTGATTGAACCAAATATGTAAATCTAATCTTCTCATTGTATGTGGATCACATTCAGATCAATGTCCAACATTTGGATAAAGATTTGATTTAACATATCTAACACCTCTGAATCTATATTCCTATGAAGAGGACATGCATCAAGAAATCAGTTAGATATCGACCTTTAGAGAAGAATTGCCATCTTCTTCTCAAGCTATAGATCTTCTCTTAATATTCACTTGACAGTGCTTGATGAGTCCTCAATATAACTCTTTAGATATCATGCTTACACCAGCCTCTATGATTCAACATTTGAATCAACAAATGCATGATCATTGAGATGATCATGTTACATAACTCTAATTGTATTAAGGGACCTATAATGCAAATTAGTTATTCTTCCTTTTAGATTAGGGAATGATTTGCAATACCATTTATTGCATAATGGCTCGCTGTGGGCTCGCATATCCAACAATTTCAAGGGAGGATGTCCTTGAAGATTCAACGCACCCGAGAGCCGCACAAACTAAAGGTTCATTGTTCACCGGTAGGAGAGAGTAGCAGAGGATACAAGAAGCTGAGCAGAATTACCTTGGTATCTATTTTTGTGTAAGAGTGATTTGTTTATTTAATTTGTAATAATACATGAACCAAACTTTTGAACACTTAGACTCTTAAAAGTCTATTTCGTCATGTGATTATTCAACTTGGGGACTTGAACGGTTTTTCTGCATTTTCATTATTTTCTATCTTATTTATCCCTATTTTCCTCTTATTTTTATTTATTTTCCATGATTTGTGTTTTTCATCTTGTTTTTATTTTACGTCTTGTGGAATTAGCCCTTAGACTCTAAGAGTGGGTGTTCGATTATTAGGTCCAAAGTAGTAATATCATTCATGTGCCTTTAGTCTCACGCTTGGATCTATTCAAATTAAACAAGTTCTTCACGATAATAAAAGATAATGTCTTAGGGTGATTTCCTCCTTGCATTGCATATAGATCAAATTTAAAATTTCTATCTTGCATCCCACATTGAGAGAGATGGGAAGCACTATAAGTCTTCTGACTTAGCATCACATCATTATTTTCCAACTTGCATTGCTCTTCTATCTTTTCCCTCTGATTTCTCTTACATAGGAAAATCAAAAAATTGATAAAATCGCTAGGTCTCTTGCATGAAAAATACCCAAAAAGTGAAAGCAATTTTTTAAAGACTGCTAATAAAACTTCGACCAAATTAAAACTTATTGACTAAATTTCATTGTATTGGGTTACACCCTCATTCTATCCAGGTATATTCCAGATAGTGCAAGGTATGGTCCTTAAGGAATAGAGACCAAATCTCAATTTGGGTACTGCCTTTTCAATCACCTAGATTCACGAATTATTGGTGCTTCTATCGTGCGTGTGTGAGTGGGTCTTGGGAATGGGATTTGAAGTTTGGAGTACATGTGGTGATCAGTATGATCTAATCATATGATTAACAAGACTAATTAGGCATAAAATGTGAATAAATTAAAAGAAATGGATGAAGGAATGCACCTATATTTGAATGTATAACCTCTGATTGTTGCTCTACAGGTCAGGCTTCCTGGAGCTCTACGTTGCGATGGCAGTGCTACAAGGCTAGGCTCCGACCTTGGAACTCCTCTTTCGATGTCCCTCCTCCATGTGGTTCTCCTCCCAAGGCTTATCACCACCATGTGTGGCGAGGATCAATGGAGAAGTTGGGGTTCAGTCAGTTCAAATTGGAGCAAAGAATGTTAGTTGGCTCATGCCAATTTGGATCGATTTATAGGTGAATCTAAAGGAAGTTAGAGATGATCTGAAGGTTGGTGTGGATCTAGATTGTTAGGTAGGTAGAATGGAGGGTTATGATTGGATTTAGGTTTAATGGTGGAGCGGGTAAAACTAGGAGAATTTGGTCGATTAGAATAGAACTCGAACAATATGTTCTTAAGGAAGATGAACCATGTGCTTGTTGGACATGTGAGCCCACAACGAGCCATTATGCAATAAATGTTATTGCGAAAATCATTCCCTGATCTGAAATGAAGAATAAATAATTTGCACAATAGGTCCCTTAGTACAATTAGGGTTATGTAGCATGGCCATCTTAATAATCATATAGCTGTTGATTCAATAATTGAATCATAGAGGTTGGTGCTTGGATGAATATCTAAAGAGATTGATTGAGGACTCATCAAGCACCGTCAAATGATTGTTAAGAGATGATCTCCAGCCTGGGTCGGAGATGGTAATCCTTTCTCAGTTAGGTTGATATCTGACCGACCTCTTGATGCAGGTCCTCTGCATTGGAATAGAGATTAGGAGGTGTCGGATTAGTTAGGTCAAAGAGTTGACTTAACGAGATTGAGATAACGAAAGTCCTATATTATATGCTGTCATGATATAGGAACACATCCTCTAACCGGAGACATATGTGTTACTACATGTCTGAGTATGTACATTTGGCAGACCAATAGGTTGATGACCTAAGCAAGGTCTATACATCGGCGCGCTGGTGTGCATATAAGGGCATATGAGTAATACGATCTCTCAAAGGGATCATACAAGTTCAGTTACTGAACCGGAAGACATGAGCTCACTCATGAGATATTGGGAAGAATCAAATTCCGTGCACGGTCATTTCGCTTTGGAAGCTTGACTGAATTTGTAGGTTTGATATATGCTTTTGAAAAGTATATGATCAAAACCTAGGTATGATATATGCCTTTGGAAAGTATATGATCGATACCAACTCCCAATGATGGAATGAGAAACTTACTGATAAAAACCTTGAAGTAGATAGTATAAAGTTGATCTAATACTTCGGGTTTATTCTGAGTCTTCAAGTATGCATGATGTACATGTATTAGGAATACTTGTGGGTGATGTGATCATAAGAGATTGTATAACCATGACGCTTCCATTCCTAGGGAGTGATGAAATGGGTCTGGATTTTAGTGATTCCTCTCAGTAGAGAAGTAATCTGATCTTGGTCCAAATGTTGGACATTGATCTGAATGTGATTCAGATGTAATGAAAAGATTAGATTTGCGGTCTTGATTTCATCAAGCATCTACGGGAGGCCCGAGATCTGGATTTGAGATATGATCTCAATATCCAAGTCACTTTTCGTGGAACAATATAATCGCCCTGTCCTTATCTCCAAGTATTCGCAGAGAAAGCGCATTATCCTTGAAAGAGTTCATGGATAATTTCATTGTTGATATGTGTATCCGAGCATTGAGAAAATTGATAATTAAATGTTATTTAATTATCATGAATAATATGAATTTGATTCATATTATAAGGAGAGTTATCTAAGATAATTAAATGTGATTTAATTATCAAAGATGTGAATAATGTGAATGCGATTCATATTATTTGGGCACACGAGAATAGAGATCCAAGATGATTAAATGTGATTTAATTATCATGGATATGAATAATGTGGATAGCAATATCCATATTAATCATATATATTATAAATGTGATTTATAATATATAAGAGAGAGCTATTTGTAATTTACATTTGTTAATTAAATGCTGATGTGAATTGGATTCACATTGGACAATTAATTGAAAATGTAATTCACATTTTATTTTGGGTTATGAATGTGATTCACAATTTTCCAATGGCAAGATTGCAATATTCACGAAATAATTATGAATTATTTTTGTAGAATAATTTACAACAAGTGTTGTTGTAAATCTTGGAGATTTCCATGGAATAATGTAATCTCATGAGATCTCATGAAATTGCATGAGATTGCCACCAAATCCAATATTATGGAAGGAGGCAAGCTTCACTCCATAATCTCCATGCTTAATTGATTTAATTTGGGATTGATTTATATTGATTTATCAATATATATTTAATCTAAATTAAATTAATTGTTGTTTGTTTTTACCAACACAAATCTTAGCCATTAAAAGGAATACAAATTAATGAGAGCCATTGGATTTGTGTTGCCCATGGATTGAGATCCATGGATCCCAAAATATTATAAAAGGAGAGGCACCCATTGCTCTTCTTTACACAATGAGAACATAAGGATCTCTCTCTCTCTTCTTTCTACATGCCCTCTCTTCCTCTCTCTCTCTTGTGTCGTCCACCATGGATGCCCTGGAGAGGTTCTTCATCGCCGCAGCATCGTCGTTATGCTGCCTGATCGTTTGCTCGTGGATCTCCATCTCCTTCGGTGCACCTCGCTTGTGAAGAAGACGCCAGATCTCATGTCTCGAGATCAGGAGATCTACCGTTTAGATCATCAACATGGATTGCAAGAAGCATGTATTTCATCAACATGCTCGCAAGCGTCTCCTCTGTCGGATTGGACTTGAGACAGGAGGTATCTTCATTTAGAGACTCGATCACAACCACACTACAAGAGGTAATCCTATTACTTTTTTGTGGTTTAGACGAAACGATCTGAGAAGTGTTCTTGGATCATGTGGTTTCGTCACATGAAAAATTTTAATTTCCGCTGCATCGAGCAACTAGTACGAGTAGTTGCTCCCGATCGCATACGGTGAGATCCTCACGCTTCCGTGATGCACTTAAGGATCTAACCATATCCTTCAAGTCATAACAGAGCCTTAGCTCGGTGGTTTTGGATACGATCCATTAACCTAGGACGACTTAGGTTCATCAGGGTTTGCGAAAGTTTTCTTGCATTTCATTTTCGCATCTATGTTTTTAGATTATTTTCGGCATTGTTTAATTGTTTAAAAACTAAAATACTAATTGTATTTTGTTTCTCATTAAATAAGGAAACTGTAGGATCTGAGTTTACGTAATTTGGATTCCGTATGCTCGAGATGTGATCATTTTAGTGAACATGTATTCACAGTTTCGAGGACTGCAAATATTAACGTAATTAAGATGTTCATAGAGGATTTAAAACATCTTGAAATGTGTTAAAATCACTTAGGTTTTGTTGTAAATCAAATTAGCAAACTTTAGGAATTTATTTTTCTTAATTTGGATTTATATCGATTGAGATATGATATTTTTAGTAAGTGAGGGTCACTGCTGGAAATACTTTCCTAATCAAGAACCTAGTGATTGTCATTTAGTCAATTAATGAAATTAAATTGTTTAATTTCCTGGAATAATTGTGCATAAATATTTGTGAAATATTTGATGATAAATATTTCCTTAAATGACATAGACTTAACCAATAATTGATTAGATGTGATCTATATCACAAAATTGGTTACACGATCTACATTCCAACAAACATGTTGCTTGAATAGGATTTGAGATTTATTTAGCACATCTCATTATAATGTTAATCAAAATTTTTTTATTATTATATGGTATAATTTCGGTTGAAGAACCGATGATCATCACAAGTACAAAGTGATCTATTTTGCATTATCCTTTCCCGAGGTGGATATGGTGTCTAGTCGGGGAGCGTTGGGGTAGCAGGTTTCACCGTTTGCGGTCTGTCCCACTCCCATCGGTACTTGACATGACACAAGGTAGGGTTAGTATAATGCTTAAGAAATCATGATGTATTTCTAATTATTAAAATTCGAAATAATTCATATTTGAGATAATACCATAATTCAAGTAACAATTCAGAATGTTTGTTAGATATTAATTGGATCATTAATTAAATATGATTAGATTAATTGGAATCCAATTAAAATTAAGACACTCTATTATAAATAGATGTGTTATTTCCCTTGGAAGAGTTAATCGTAATGAATATGATTCATAATGATTAATTAGAATTTGAATATGATATTGAGGATCACATAAGTGACATCCATGGTCTCCCGTCAAGGCGAAGGGTTCCATCACCAGATATTGTATGTAGGAGATGCCTGTCCGAAGTGACAACTGCATACAATCCATTTGGATCGGGCTCTTCGCTTCTCGAAAGAGTAAGGACGTATGCGTAGTGACCCCAATATCGGTTCCTCATATTATTGGGGCAATATTGGATTGCGCATAGCGAGTTGTATTCCTGTTGACAGTTGGTTCAATTAATGACAGATCAACATCGCCTTAGGGGTGGTGGGCCCGAGTGTTAAAGACCGAATTGGGAAATGCAAGTCGTACTAGCAAGGCGGAATGTGTTCACGCTTCTTTTTATCTAAATCATAAGTTCTCATATTATTGGGATGTAACAAAGATAAGGAAGGAGATCCCAGATCTTGTTGAGATATAGTGGTAAGTATATCTCTTACATTGAAAGTGATTAAGGGAACGAACTTTTAGTGTTGACAAGGCAAGAAAACTTTGATATAAAAATTCCTAAATCAAAGTAAAATATGTATATATATAAATATACACATTTATGTAAATTTCTTATTTCGGATAATCCTTCACTAAACCCACTCAATACTATACTCAACAATAATCAGTATGATATCATGGATTCGACCCATGATCCAGATATTGTACTTACAGTTGGACACATAATGTATGTGGTTCCAATGTGCAAGTTTCCTCATAATAATGAGAAATGATAATTAAATAGACAATAGGAATACAACCCTAGGGTTTGTATGCTTCTATAGTCTTGATCTCTCATTGAACGTACTCTGGAAGTAACATGTCGATGATGATAGTAATTGTCAACTAATCCTTATAAAATCTAAGAAGATGTTTTTGGCATACATATGTGCTCTTGACATTTAATCAGGCAGAATGGTAGCTCTGTAATAGATGATGTATTCAAAATGTTTGAGTACCTACCTGAACTAAAGTCATTTAGAGTCTAGATGGATGTAGATACGATGAGTGTCATAAGTCTACTATCTATACTCTATTCATTCATGAAGCTTAAAAATATTCATATTGTATGAATTGAATGAAGCATGAATAAATGTTGAAATACTCTTATATTGGATTTTTTTGAATTCAACATAAGAGATACTTTATCATGAGCAATGGTTGTCTATAGATAAAGGGAGCGCAGTGGAAGCGTGGGTCTGACCCATGTGGGAAGGAAAGTCAAAAGAGTTAACTTTACTTCTATGACTTCCGTATGACATCCAAAGTGTTGGATGAATGCCAATACTGTAATAAGATGATGTGTTGATAGTATGACTATCATGTCTGTCTAGAATCCTTAGAGAAGGACTCGAATAGTGCATCGGAATAATCTACATATAATCATTGAAATTGACTTTCTTATTTGATAAGATAAAGTCTAATAATTGTATCACAGTCTTTTAATGACACTTGCAATTGGTTGCATATGTATTAGAAGATTAGGAATTTGATCTTCAGGTTTAATAGTCATCTACATGGATATTGATGCAATTGTTGCAACAATCTCTATTGGATATACAAACTTCATTATTTCAGTGGGAGCCCTTAGTCTTAAAGAATGTCTCTATGACCTGGATATTAGAATACACTCATAATTTGTTTCTAAATGTTGGAAATAAACATGAATTCTGGAATAGACCTATCATAAAGAGTTATGATGGATATATTTCAGAAAGTAATCTAACATCCAGAGGACTCTACTGGATTAGAAAATTAATGAATAGTTCATTAACATTTCTAATAATGGAATTAAACCTTTAAATATCATTAAGAGGATAAAGATCATTTGACAGTGATCTGACATCAAGCTTTGGATGTTTGCCTGTTGATTTCATCAATAAACAAGTAAAAATGAAACTTTAGAATGTCTAAAATTTCAAAACTTACATACTTATGAATATTATATTCAAAAGTAAAATATGTCCAATACACCATTCCTTGGGAAAGGTGTAAGATGTCAAGGTATTCAAGATCTCATACATATTGATGTATGTAGATCATCTATATCATGATAATCATTAATGATATGTGATCTCACTAGATGATTACTTATGATATGAGATTTCTTCTTTTCACCTGAGAAACATTTGAAATGCTCAAAGATTTCATTATTTTGGTTTAGAACCAAAGTTTGAAGGATGATAAAATGAATTTGATCTAATCTAGGTAGCAAGTACCTGTTAGATAAATTCAAAGAATACCTTATGAAGATATGAATATCATTTCTATCTCAATCTACCTAACACACCTTAACTCAATAGAGTTATAGGGAGATACAATTGGATCATGCGTGACATGATCTTATCAATGATGAGTTTTAGCGTAATTATCCCTTAGTTTCCAGGTATATATGTGTAGTAGAGACTACAATGTATATCATTAATAAGGTTCCATGCATATGAGCTAGAATCTAGTACTAGAGATTGCTACTTCATTAGGAAAATAAAGGATGGTATTGGATACCTACTTTATGACCTTGAGATTCTTAAAGATCTCATCTCTAAGAATATGATTCTTAAAGGATGACACTCTTGAGAATCAAGATGAAAATGAAGCAAAGGAACTCATTTAATCTTTAGATGATAACAAGGCTCCTGAAATCGGAAACTAAAAGGACACCTAAAGATGAAACACTAATACCTCTTCAAATGAATTTGAGGATGTATTCCATGCGTCAGTTAAGTCTGACAATGATCAGATTTCATGTGATGAAATTCCTGAGGATCATGACATGGAAAGATGGATTTTAGCAATAAAGTCTAAAGTAGACTTCATATACAAGTGTTGTATATGGACCCTCGAGGATCCACCTATAAGGGTAAGACACGTTAAGGTGTAAATGGATCTTCAAGAGAAGAGGGAACTGATGAACCTCAGTTTCATCATCTTTATTTGTCATAATTAACCCCCTTGTTTATTGCTTTGTCAATAAATCCCTGTTATTGTGTAGTAATTAACAGAGTCCTTAATAAATTAAAAAAACCACAAAAAATGGCAAAACAAAAATCGTGGTATTTTTAAATACCCTCAAAAATATTTCGGGCCCTTGTTTGATCTCTTTTCGAGTTTTGGTCAACATGAAACTTGTAGATCTCGTCAAGATCTACAACTTTCATGTTTTGAGTTTTCTCAAATTCAACCAAATAAGCCCTCAAAAATCAAAAATACATTCTGACTAATCTGATTGGGCCACGTGGCCCAATCTGGGAGAGCCACGTGGCCCGGTCCTTCTTGCAGAACCCGCCCTTGCTTCTGGCCGTTGGATGACCTTCAGATCCAACGGTTTCTCTTTCTCCACGTGCTCCTCAACCCTCAGCCATCCGATCGACAACTCCTTCTCATCTAAGCCGTCCACCAGCGCTGCATCAAGAGCACGCCACGTGGCTCTTGCTGAACCCTTCGATCGCGCCCTGGATCTCGCATCTCAGCCGCTCCTTTCCTTGATGACCCTCCACCGCTCGATCGGCCTGAGCTCTCCATCGTGACCGTTCGCTAGCACCTCACGCACAGCTTGCCACGTGGCTGCTTCATCGGCCAACGATCTCACCGCCCCAGATCTAATCACTGCCTTTCCTTCGCGCCCCATTGTCAGCCGTTGGATCTCAAGATCCAACGGCCGACGGTTATCGTCAACCTCACGATACCTCTCTCTCACACGTTCTCCACATCGCACAACACCTCCCCCCTTCCCTTTTTCTCCACTACTCCAGTTGACCTCACACCTCGCCAACCGTCTCTCGGTCTCCCCCAGTCATCCACCTCCCTCGCGAACCCCTCGTCAACCCACGAAGCTCTCTCCACTCGCTCCACATCTCCCTCGAAATCACGACTTCCATCACTGGAACCGACGCCTGCGAGCTTTAAATCCACCGCCTTCTCCACTGTTCAAGGCTGTCCACCTTTACGTGGGAGGAGGCCCAGCCCTCCTCTGCCTCTCTGTGACAGAGAGGGGCGAGGGGATCGAGCGATGACGACCTCCCTCTCCGGTGATGACCCTCCGCCTTTCTCGGCGGAGCTGCGGCGCTCCGCGACCGCCCGAGCTGCGTCGAGTAGCTGACGACGTCCAGCGAAGACCAGGGCTTCCCATTGAAGTCCGATCCCAAGCTCCGCTCCGCCCCATCGCCGGTAAGTCCTTTTTTTCTCTCTCTGTAATTTTCTCTTAATTTCCTTTGATTTTCTAGGTCGCTTCATCCCTTTTCCAGCTCCACTGATTGCTCTCAGAGCTTTGCCTTCATCTCCCCTTCACCGCGCACCACCTTCTCAGCTCCTCCATACCTAGTCGCTTCCGACCCATCTCCTCCGCCATTAACGGCGGAGGAGCTCCGAGCTCTCCACCTTCTCCGTCCCTGACGAGCTCCCATCTCGCTCACCCATTCACGCACGCACGCTTTTCTCTTGCTTCGGCTATGCTCTACTAAGCTGCAGGTCTTCAAAGCATTCAATGGCCGGAGCTCTGCCGGAGCTAACTTCGTCACAGCCGCCTGCAACCTCCGAGCCCCGATGGTCGACGCCAGCAGCTTCTGAACCTTCCCTGAGCTCCGGGCTTCCTCGACGATCCTTCTTCGAGCTCGGGGGAGGTCTATGGTGCTCGAGAGAGAGCGGCGGAGGAGGAGCTCCTTCGCCGGAGCTCCAAAGCCGCCACCAGTCGAGGATGAAGACGGAGGAGCAGCGCCCGTTGGATCATCTCGATCCAACGGCTCAGATTCAGCCACGTCGCTCAAGACCAGCCTCTCCAGCGACCGTTGGATCATCTCGATCCAACGGCATCATATGCAGCCACGCGTCGTCACCAGAGCACGCCCAAGCCTCCGTCTCCGTGCCTCCAGGTTCGGTAGCTCCGAACCTCCACGAGCCTGCATCGAGCCTCGGAACGTCCGAGCCTACGCCGAAGCAACTCCGAGCCTGCAGCGAGTCCGAACCTCAGCCGAGCCTAACCGAAGCTACTCCGAGTCTCTGCCGAGCCTAAATCCGAGCCTGGAGAGCACGTGCTTCGCATGTGCTATTTTGGGAAATTTGCAGAGCAGCCCACGAACTTCTTCACATTTGCAAAAAGGTCCCCGCGCGTTTGGTAAAATTACAGGGAAGGACTCGCGCTTTATTTTTATAGCATTTCAGTCCTTTCCAGGGACCTTTTTGTAGTTATCTTTTCATGTTTTATTTCATTTATGCCCTTGCTTTCTTTGTTGAATATCTTGAGCTACGTATGTCCAATCGAGTTGATTTCAGTTTCGTTTTAAAGCTGGTTAGATGATCTTTCAAATGGCATGCTTGATTACTGTTTTGGACACAATGATTTTGTTAGGTATTATTTTATAGCGATGTGTCTATTTGAGCTCAACATGATGCCTTTCTTAATATTATTCATCACATCTGCCTTTTTAAGGAACTCGAAATTGATTTGTATTTACTTTTGCTCATTATTTTCTATCTAGGGCATATCTCCATTTGCATAGTATTGCATTCATTTGCATGATAAAAAAATGATAAAAAAATGCATGTTTATTTTAATGTATTATCATGTCTTATTTTGTCTACATGCATGGTTTGACCTATATGCCTCTAACTCAACACTTGATTAAACAAACTTAAGTCCGATTAATACGAGAGAGGCTCGTGTCCCTGAGTTCGACCTTGGTATCTTGCCAAGTAAAAAAAAAAATAAATCTTCGATCACCTCATTTTGATTCATTATGGCATATATTTGAAATGAGATGATCTTTTTGACGACCCGAATCGGCCCGACTACGATGACGATTACATGTGCTAAAAACACATTATTAAGGGTCGATTTTGCGGTTCGTCAAATGGCGCCGTTGCCGGGGACACGGCTCATTTCTTTTATTTTTTGGATTTTTGTGTGTTTAATTTCGTGTTCCTTTTTATAGGTCAATTAACCACATTTTTTGCATATAAAATTTTTTCTTCCTTATTTGGTATCTAATTATTGTTTCTGTGGCAGGGCCCTTGACGGATCAAGGAGGCGAGGAGCAGGACGTTCCCCGCTGCGAGGAGCCGCAGAAGCATGCTTGGAGCAAAGGAGGAAGAAAAGAAAAAAAAATATCTCGCATTTTTGTTGCATTATACTCTTAATAATTCGTCTTTTACAGCGGTCTTCGATCGAAGACTCGCGGTTGTAATCGAACGAATGTGGTTGTGTGGGGATCGTCCCCACTTGAGTGTCGACTTAGGATTAGGCACGCGGCTCTCCGAGCTCATTTCATTTTTTATCTTATGTGCTTGATCGTAGGTTAGGACACACTTTAAATGAAGACGCACATAATTTCGCATCACTTAGCTAAAATTCATGAAGATTAATCACCGCTAATAGATGCATGATTAGGTGCGGCTTTCTCGACTTGCATACATGTTGCATTTGATTTTCAAAACGGCCCCAGTTTTTTCGCGGCTTTTATCGTCAAATCACTGCATGATTTCTCGCTTAGCCTCGATCGTGGTTTCTTCGAATACATGTTTTTCTCGGCTTTCATTTCCTAGCTTGATCACCTAGGATTAATGGAAAATGGAATGAACGGTAGACGATGATTTCTTGATTTTGTGCTAAACTTAATTCAGTGATAACTTAAAAAAAATTGGGACTGTTAATTGCAAGTCAACCAAAAATGGAGTAAAACTCGGTTTTGGGAGAGCAACACCCTCAGTTACGCGTTGGTTTTCATCTTACATTTTTTACCGCGTAATTATCTAAAGTTTTATCACCAATAAAACCGACAAGATAATCAACCAACCTTGGCTGGTTCCATGTGTGAGTTGGTGAAATTACGGGTTTGATTGCTTGATTGAGCCATAATTGTTGCAACACACACCCCAAAACTGTAGTCACTCCATTTCATCTCCAAGATTCATCACTCACTTGTAAATCCATCCCTCTTCTCCGTTCACCTTGGGTCTTTTCCAACATCAATATCCATCTTTATACTTAGGCTAATCTCAGCCTAAGTATAGGGGGGGACCCAAATCCCCGTGATTTTCTCTACTCCTCTTTTCTTGCCTTTATACTTAGGTTATTTCTAACCTAAGTATAGGGGGGAGTCTCTCTTATTTCCCGTATATTCTTCTATTTTCAAATGGACCTATGGACTCGTAACATCTAGTGCTATGAGGACATAGCAAAGTTTAAGGATAGGGGGGTATACCGTACATACAATTTATTCACTTTAGCTAATATCTGAAATTTTTGAAAAATTAAAAACTTTTTGGCTAAGGTAAAATTTGTTGGAATAAGAGAACTCAAAAGATTTCACGGCTTTTCTAACTATGTTACACTATTTTGATAAAAATATTTTCAAAAATGATTTGAAAAATGAAGTTTTTCTTGTTTTGAAAAAATCTTTTTGAAAAATGTTTTGAAAATTCTTTATTCGTGTGACATGGTTTTGAAAACCTTTTATCAAGGAAAGTTGAGTCTAACCTGTGTTTTGACTTTAAAAACTAAAATCCATAAAAATGAGCAAAATTAAAAAAAAAATGTGTGTTTTTGGATGAAGAAGTTGGATTAAACCTCTACTCTTACACTTTCACCCAGGATCTGAATTGTTCAAGGAAACTTAGCTTTTTGAGGTCTTTGAGATTTGCGGTTAACCAGCCTTAACCATCAGGGTCTTAGACTTAATCATCCACATTTCCCTAGGTCTCTAGATTTGCATGCTATATTCCATGCTTAGTCTCAGACAAAAAGAATATGATCAGCACATCACATGCACGACTGCGGTTTTGATTGAGACGAGTAGATTTTTCACCTGAGGGATTGGGATGAGGAAGTCAAGTTTGGATTTGATCTAATGATGCTCGAGGATGGGATAAAATCTTTGGAGGCTTCAGGAAACCTGAGTGTCAGCAATATTAGCCAGTATGAGAACTTGATTCTTATACTAATCTCTTGACATTGACCTAAGTGCCTGGGTGTGATATAAATAAAAAATTGTTGATCAGTGTGCGCCAACTCTTGGTAAAAGCAGTGGAGCTAGCCACAAATTATACAAGTCAATTCAAAGAAAAGCTCTCATTCCATACAAAGTCAATTATCAACAGAGCTTCCACCAAAGGCGAGCGCTCCCAAACTTTTCAAAGTGTCCACTTGGACCACCGCTATTAGGACCAGGAGTCGGGCTTGCACCAAAAAAAGGGCTCTGCATCGTAAATGCTACAAGTCTGGGTGTAGAAGGTATAATAGATACCCAAAAAAGGCACACCCCGGTGTACTCCCAGGAAAACAAGTGCAGACGGCTCCAACTTCTCTTGACGGACGCACTGATCAACACCAAAAAAATGTGTTGCGTAAAAAGGCACTAGAGAGAATCCTTGTTCCAATGTGAGGGAGAGAAGAATTGACACAATCCCATGCCCTCCATTTCTGGCCTACCATCCACATTTTCTAAGTCTGACAACTAAAGAGACGGTGGACTGAATGCAAGATTTGATTTATTTTCTAGTGTTGAGGATTGGGTCCTTAGGAGATTTTCTCGGACCAAGATTTTTGGGTGACGAATTGACTCTACTCTCAGAATTGCAGTCAACACTAAATTTCATATCCTTTAGTTTATACGTACATCAGAGAGAGTTTAGAGAAATAGAGGAATTGGAAGCCTCCTGATTAAGGCTGGGTTGAACTCTAGAATTTTGGATCTCTAAAGACGAGTCAACTTGATCAGATTGGATCCTGTATTCACAAGCACAAGGGGGTTAATCCAACTTAGTCATTCTTTTTGATGCTCGAGGACGAGCATAGTTTAAGTATAGGGGGGTGATGAACCTCAGTTTCATCATCTTTATTTGTCATAATTAACCCCCTTGTTTATTGCTTTGTCAATAAATCCCTGTTATTGTGTAGTAATTAACAGAGTCCTTAATAAATTAAAAAAACCACAAAAAATGGCAAAACAAAAATTGTGGTATTTTTAAATACCCTCAAAAATATTTCGGGCCCTTGTTTGATCTCTTTTCAAGTTTTGGTCAACATGAAACTTGTAGATCTCGTCAAGATCTACAACTTTCATGTTTTGAGTTTTCTCAAATTCAACCAAATAAGCCCTCAAAAATAAAAAATACATTCTGACTAATCTGATTGGGCCACGTGGCCCAATCTGGGAGAGCCACGTGGCCCGGTCCTTCTTGCAGAACCCGCCCTTGCTTCTGGCCGTTGGATGACCTTCAGATCCAACGGTTTCTCTTTCTCCACGTGCGCCTCAACCCTCAGCCATCCGATCGACAACTCCTTCTCATCTAAGCCGTCCACCAGCGCTGCATCAAGAGCACGCCACGTGGCTCTTGCCGAACCCTTCGATCGCGCCCTGGATCTCGCATCTCAGCCGCTCCTTTCCTTGATGACCCTCCACCGCTCGATCGGCCTGAGCTCTCCATCGTGACCGTTCGCTAGCACCTCACGCACAGCTTGCCACGTGGCTGCTTCATCGGCCAACGATCTCACCGCCCCAGATCTAATCACTGCCTTTCCTTCGCGCCCCATTGTCAGCCGTTGGATCTCAAGATCCAACGGCCGACGGTTATCGTCAACCTCACGACACCTCTCTCTCACACGTTCTCCACATCGCACAACACCTCCCCCCTTCCCTTTTTCTCCACTACTCCAGTTGACCTCACACCTCGCCAACCGTCTCTCGGTCTCCCCCAGTCATCCACCTCCCTCGCGAACCCCTCGTCAACCCACGAAGCTCTCTCCACTCGCTCCACATCTCCCTCGAAATCACGACTTCCATCACTGGAACCGACGCCTGCGAGCTTTAAATCCACCGCCTTCTCCACTGTTCAAGGCTGTCCACCTTTACGTGGGAGGAGGCCCAGCCCTCCTCCGCCTCTCTGTGACAGAGAGGGGCGAGGGGATCGAGCGATGACGACCTCCCTCTCTGGTGATGACCCTCCGCCTTTCTCGGCGGAGCTGCGGCGCTCCGCGACCGCCCGAGCTGCGTCGAGTAGCTGACGACGTCCAGCGAAGACCAGGGCTTCCCATTGAAGTCCGATCCCAAGCTCCGCTCCGCCCCATCGCCGGTAAGTCCTTTTTTTCTCTCTCTGTAATTTTCTCTTAATTTCCTTTGATTTTCTAGGTCGCTTCATCCCTTTTCCAGCTCCACTGATTGCTCTCAGAGCTTCTCCTTCATCTCCCCTTCACCGCGCACCACCTTCTCAGCTCCTCCATACCTAGTCGCTTCCGACCCATCTCCTCCGCCATTAACGGCGGAGGAGCTCCGAGCTCTCCACCTTCTCCGTCCCTGACGAGCTCCCATCTCGCTCACCCATTCACGCACGCACGCTTTTCTCTTGCTTCGGCTATGCTCTACTAAGCTGCAGGTCTTCGAAGCATTCAATGGCCGGAGCTCTGCCGGAGCTAACTTCGTCACAGCCGCCTGCAACCTCCGAGCCCCGATGGTCGACGCCAGCAGCTTCTGAACCTTCCCTGAGCTCCGGGCTTCCTCGACGATCCTTCTTCGAGCTCGGGGGAGGTCTATGGTGCTCGAGAGAGAGCGGCGGAGGAGGAGCTCCTTCGCCGGAGCTCCAAAGCCTCCACCAGTCGAGGATGAAGACGGAGGAGCAGCGACTGTTGGATCATCTCGATCCAACGGCTCAGATTCAGCCACGTCGCTCAAGACCAGCCTCTCCAGCGACCGTTGGATCATCTCGATCCAACGGCATCATATGCAGCCACGCGTCGTCACCAGAGCACGCCCAAGCCTCCGTCTCCGTGCCTCCAGGTTCGGTAGCTCCGAACCTCCACGAGCCTGCATCGAGCCTCGGAACGTCCGAGCCTACGCCGAAGCAACTCCGAGCCTGCAGCGAGTCCGAACCTCAGCCGAGCCTAACCGAAGCTACTCCGAGCCTCTGCCGAGCCTAAATCCGAGCCTGGAGAGCACGTGCTTCGCATGTGCTATTTTGGGAAATTTGCAGAGCAGCCCACGAACTTCTTCACATTTGCAAAAAGGTCCCCGCACGTTTGGTAAAATTACAGGGAAGGACTCGCGCTTTATTTTTATAGCATTTCAGTCCTTTCCAGGGACCTTTTTGTAGTTATCTTTTCATGTTTTATTTCATTTATGCCCTTGCTTTCTTTGTTGAATATCTTGAGCTACGTATGTCCAATCGAGTTGATTTCAGTTTCGTTTTAAAGCTGGTTAGATGATCTTTCAAATGGCATGCTTGATTACTGTTTTGGACACAATGATTTTGTTAGGTATTATTTTATAGCGATGTGTCTATTTGAGCTCAACATGATGCCTTTCTTAATATTATTCATCACATCTGCCTTTTTAAGGAACTCGAAATTGATTTGTATTTACTTTTGCTCATTATTTTCTATCTAGGGCATATCTCCATTTGCATAGCATTGCATTCATTTGCATGATAAAAAAAATGATAAAAAAATGCATGTTTATTTTAATGTATTATCATGTCTTATTTTGTCTACATGCATGGTTTGACCTATATGCCTCTAACTCAACACTTGATTAAACAAACTTAAGTCCGATTAATACGAGAGAGGCTCGTGTCCCTGAGTTCGACCTTGGTATCTTGCCAAGTAAAAAATAAATAAATCTTCGATCACCTCATTTTGATTCATTATGGCATATATTTGAAATGAGATGATCTTTTTGACGACCCGAATCGGCCCGACTACGATGACGATTACATGTGCTAAAAACACATTATTAAGGGTCGATTTTGGGGTTCGTCAGGAACCTGATGAGAAGGTAGAGACCTTCAAAGCACGGTTCGTAGCCATGAGCTACACACCGGAAGAGAAGACATTGCTTGCAATGAGACTTGCTCTTCGGTGACTGTGCTTAAAACCATCAGAACATTGCTAACCTTAGCAACACAACTTGACTATGGCATCTTCATGATGGAAGTCAAGATTGCATTCCTCTATGAATTCCTCTCTGAGGATATTGATGAATCTCAGATTCACCATTCTAAGTCTCATTAATTAAAGCTCAAGTCCCTCAAAATCAATTGCATTTCTGCATTTATTCTGCATAATTAGCATTCATGCATGATGGCATAAGAATTACATTTTAGCATTAAGTTCTGCATAAAATAAGAAGCCAAAAATCCAAGCCAAAAATTGACCTGTAAATAGCCCAACTTCCCCTATTTTTAACCCCTTCACGCTAACACCGCATACCACAAACTCACTTCCACTGTGTACACATCACTAACAAGAATAAATAAAAAATACAAAAAAATAATTAACCCTGTTAAGTGGACCAAAAACCCAAACCCTAGTTTCAGGATTTTCGGACTAAAAGCCACAGATCTTCCCCATCCAGTGTCCGATTTGATCCTACTCACTTTTGAACTAATGCACATTCAATTACCTTCAAAACAAGACCAAGTTCAAGTGAATCAGAGCTCGTATGTGAAAGTTGGGTTTTGGGCCTCTTTTGTACAGTGTATTTTCGCGGCTTTTTGACCTGTATTTTATGTGTTTATTTTCTTAATTAATAAAAATCCAAAAAAATTAGATTTAGATGTCTTTTATTTATCTTTGAATTTTCCTTATTTTTCCGGATTTTTTATCGAGTTTAAAATTGACAAAAAAATTGCAAAACCCAAAAATCAAGGTATTCTATGTACATAGGATACCCCAAAAATTCACTTTTCACATTTGACCGAATTTGGCTTTGATGTCTTCATGAAAGTTGTAGATCTCGTCGAGACGAGCATTTTTCGTGAAGGAACTTTTTCGATCCGAGGTCATTTGCTATTTCTTTTTGATTTTACAAAACATTTATTTTTCGATTTTTCTGGAGGTGACACGTGGCAGCCCCTGAGGCCGCCACGTGTCATGGTTTTTTGGGCTTTTTAAATCTTCGTTTTTATTAATAAAAAAAAAAAATAAATAAATAAATTAAAACCGAAGCACGTGCATCGCACGTGCCCCCAGGCACGTGCTCCGCACGTGCGGCGCACCCGCTCCCTCTGCCCTTATTCTCTTCGCCACGTGTCGCTATAGGAGCCGTTCGATCTCGTTTGATCGAACGGTGCCTGGACGTCGTCCACCTCCCGCGCCTCTCGCCCCGCAACCTCCTCCGCGATCTCGGCCAACCACCTTCGCGCCCTCCGCCGCCTCCTCTCCTTAACCTCCATCGCCGCTGACCTCCCAACGGCCTCCGCTTATCTCGCCGACGACCCCCCCTTCTATCTCGCGCCTGCCCAACCTCCCTCTCCCCTATAAATACCCCATCGCCGCCCCCAGTCCACGCATCCGCCGACCTTCACCCTAGGCAGGCCTCCGAGGTGGTGACAGCCCTCCGCAACCTCGCTCCGCCGGCGTGATCCGAAGTTCCCCACCCCCTCGGTGCTTCGTCGCAGCCCCTTCCAGGCGCTGCCGTGCTCCGGCCTTCACTCGCCGTCGAGCCTCCTCCTCCAGGTATCCTTCCTCCCTCCCTCTCTATCTCTCTCTTCCTCTCCCTTCCACCCTCCGCTCTCGCTATCAACCTCGCCGCTCCGGGCTCTTCGCTCCGCTCGGAGCCACACCCTCGCCTCCGCCTTCGATCCTCTTCTCCGACCGTCATCGACAACCTCGGCCGACACGCCAGCTCCGCCACGCGCTTCTTCGACGACCGCCGGCCGTGTGTCGGCCCTGGAGCTATTTCTTCTCCACCACGCAAGGAGCCACCTTCAGGAGCTCTGCTACCGGTCGACGCCCCCGCCTTCTCCTCCGCCTTCGACGCATTCGCCTCCTCCAGGCCGTGTGTCGGCCAGAGGCACGCCACCGCCTCCGCCAACGGTCAGCCACCGGAGTCCGCTCCGCCAGGCGCAACCCGCTCCTTCGCCAACCACCTCAGCCACCAACTCCGCCTCCTTCGCCTTCGTCGACAGCCACTGCGCCTCCATCTTCTCCGGCCGCTCCAGCCAACGCCGCCAGGAGCAACCCACTCCTCCGCCGCGCCTCCGGGCTGGGTGCCCGAGGCCCTCCCACGTGCACCGCACGCGCGGAGGGAACGACGCCAAGGTCCATCAGCCCAGGGGTCACGTGCTACGCACGTGCCCCTTGGGCAAATTGCAAGAAGGCCCTTCGGCCTTTCTCCATTTACGCATCAGTCCAGATCCAGAAGGTCACGTGCACCGCACGTGACCCCCTGGCACAATTGCATCTTCGCCCCGGTGATCTAGGTAATTATAAATAGGTCCCCTCTGCATTGTTGTTATTTATTTAATTATTTACATCTGTACCCCTGCATTCCTCGTTCAGTTTAGACCTCTGTTTTCCATCATTTTATTTATTTAAAAATAGCATTTTGTTCATCTCTTAATCCTCTACATTTTGCCATGTCTTGGATATTTTTGTGATTTACGGTTGATTAATAAATAAATATTTTGTGGAAATTAGAATTTTTTGCCCAATCTGTGCTTGAAAATTTGTAGTTAATTAACCGTGACTCTAAAAATTCCCCAAAAATCACATATTGTAGAGATTAAGTTGCTTGACATTGTGCCCAAAAATCATTGCATTTGCATGCATCATTTGTCTTGTATAAATCATTTTGCATATTTCACTGTTTAATTTTTAATAGGTATTAGACCCCACATTTTTGTGATCTAGGATTTTTCTGGGATCCATCACCTAGTGATAGATCTTAGATAATTTTAGTTCTCGAAAATAAGTAGGTTTAATATTTATTAAAATTAAATATTGAAAAATCATTTTGTTCGCATTAAAAATTCGTAAAAAATTCACATTGCATCTAAAAATTCCAAAAAAATTACAGTGACCTCATTTCATCATTTTTTACATCTCGGCCAAGTTTCGTAATTTTCGGACACCGTTTGAACGTATTTTACATTTTAGTCCCCAAATTAGGCCGCATTTGCATTTCGCATCTCATCTTGCATTGAAAAATTCCAAAAAATACCGCCTTGAAAACCGAACTAAAAATTGGATAGACATTAATCTAGGTTGTTCCTTTGCCTCCTTGTGATCGACCTTGGGACTTGCCCAAGTAAAATAAACATACACCACGAGATTAAAATTGACTCATTATTTTGTGGTTATTTCTTGACTGTTTCCGAATCGCCGCCTACAACGAACGACATATTTATTTTCACGATCGACCATTAAAAACGATTTCTTATCGCGGCTTTTCCGGGCTCGTCAGATGGCGCCGTTGCCGGGGAGGCAAACGGCTTAGTTTTTGTTTCGAAAATTTTTGTTCGGTTTTCCGAATTCGGGTAGTCTGACCCCCGAATTTTTCATTGTAAATCTCATTCTATTTCTTGTATTTATTTTTCAGCATTTCTTTCATTTATTTTATTTTTGATTATTTTTTGAGTCACTCTCTTACAATCTTTCTCTTATTTTTCTGGCGAGGTACCCGGCGCACGTGGAGCGGTTTTTCAAGAAACCGACGCATCTTCACCGACACCCGAAGAAACCGCAATTAAATTAAGATCGAGTCGAGTCGTGAGAGAGAGTAGAGTCTAGGTTTTTAATTTCTTCATTTTTTATTTTCTGCTCATTTATAGCGGTGTCCGTTTGGACTCTCGCGTGTGTACAAGGACATTGAACTTTATTTGTGGTGTGTCGTGGCCTGTTTCACTCTCCGGAGAGGGTGGGGCCCGACTTGAGTGGCGAATAGGATAGACCTGCACATACGGCTCTTGGAGCATTTTTATCTTTGCTTGTGCTCGTAGGATCTTAAGCCACACTGCACATTAACTGAGACGCACCTTAGATCGTTCAACTTAGCCAAAAATTTAACTCAATTCTTCCCGCTAATAGAACTTTCTGTTTAGGTGCGGTTTTTATCGGCTTGCACGCATTTAGTGTAATTTTTAAAATTCTGTATTGCATCCCACATGGAGATTGCGAGGAGGCACTGTAAGTCTTCTAACTGAGCATTCATCATAGTTTTCCGCGTGCATCGGCTTTTCCCGACTTTCTTCCCCTTGTTTTGTCACATAAATCTAAAGGAAATTGGGACTGGACGGTAGACGTGCATTTGTGCTCTTATAAATTTTTCAGTGATAACCTCATTAAAATTGGGACTGCTAAATATAGCCGATCAAAATAATCCATAAAATCAAGAATTTCTGCGGGAGAGCAACCCCGACCTTGTATGTTTCCATTTTTCTGAGTGAGCGAGAGACGACACTTAAGGTTAGAGCCCAAATCCGAAATCTCAGCTCGCTAATTTTTTACCAAGATTGATTTATCACCAACTAAAATTGAAAAGATAATAGCCGAACTCTTACGGCTTCATTGTGTGCGTTGGTGAACTCAGGGTTTGAATTGTATTTGCATTGGTGTGCGTGAACCGATTTCAAGATCAATAGCCGCACATTTGATTTCTCTTGACTATCCCGTGCAATCATCTCTCTCCTTTCTTGATTTAAAATTCACAATGGAATTCTTGTCCAATAACTCTTGCAGACCTAACCCCTCATTCCTCTCCACTCTTTCAAAAATAGCCGAACGTATTTCCGAGAATCCATCAGAGGTATACTATGAAAATGAATTCGTATCGGTTAGACCCAAAACACCTCCCCCTCAACCACCAATAAATCCATCTCCTTCTGCTAATCTGACCTACTTCATGAATGACAACCCTTTATATTCAGAGCAGACAAACCAAGAAATGATTGAGGGCTCTACTTCTTCATTTAATCCTCTTTACATTGATCATACAATTCACCCCTCATATTCGATAAATGTCAATCCATCATTCATGGGAGAAGATAACCACATGATCGAATTGAACACTTCTTCACCTCTTCCATCATTCTTGAACACCAAAGAAAAATCATTACCTTGGATTGAACATAATAACCCCCTCTTCACTCATACAGAGGATTGGGCCGACCACAAAAGATCTCAACTCTCCTTGGACCAACTCCACTTACCTAGACCATATGAGCAGCCACCTTCCATGATTATTGAGGAGATACTTTCAGAAGATGATGATCGTACATCGGATATTTCCGGAGATCCCTCTCCTAGTACATATAGAAAAATGGAAGAGGACATTGAATTACAAAAACATACCCCAACTGCTCCCATATTTGGCCAAGAAGAGATTCTGGAGAATATTTTGAGGATGAATAAGAAATTTGATTTAATGGAGGATAAATTTCAAGAACTTGCCGATCGATTAATCTCTGGTAGCTCGGCTATAAAAATGGATGAGGAAATGATTGGATCTGAAATTGAAAATTTTGAGGATATTCAGGGACCTATGGACAATTCTGAAAATAACTATGACGTTGACCCTCACCCTGAACTCCAGAGCCCATCCGAAGAACACCCCACAACCCCACACCACCCAGAAAATACCAAAAAAATAGAAATATTTGAAAATCACAAAAAAATTGAAAATTTAGAAAATTTCATAAAAATTGAGACTGAAGACGATCTGAGGAATTTGGATCCAACTGTACGGGAAGCATTAGGAAAGAAATTGATTTTTGAACTTCCCTTTCTACAGGCCATTGAACACTTCCCCGATCTTAAAGGATTTGTATTGGACAAATTAACGATGAAGAAATCGGGCAGGATTCGAACAAAAACCGAGAGACATATATTGTCAATGGCCTCCTCCTTGGTGTTGAGGAGAAAAACCAAGAGCCGCATAGTGAAGCGGTTGCCCAGATTTGAATGTGAAATCAAAGACACAATTTTCACCCATGCTCGGATCGATGACGATTCACCAATTAATATCCTCCCGACCTCTGTATTCCATGAACTCAAACTCGGACCGATTCGGAAGATACGAGAGATCATTCAATTGGCGGACCGATCGATAAAACGGCCGAGAGGAACCATTTCTGTCATCATGAAATTCCAAGGTGCTCTGCTCAAAGTTGAATTCACAATCATTGATATTGAGCATCAAGGAGAATTTACCCAGTCTCCAATCATTCTCGGAAAGCCATTCCTGGCATTGGCCAAGGCGAGTATTGATTGTGAGACCCGGGAAATCAATTTCACAGCATTGGAAGCACTTAGATCTGACCATGTCTTTGAGGAACCACGATCGCCTGAGGCAACCCACGAAGTCCCCGACAACCGTAACCATGAAGCAGTAGAAGAACCCTACCCCACAGCCACACCTGAGATAGCGGTTGTTGATGAGACTATTGGTGTAGAAAATCTCCCCCCTGCTCCATTCCCGGTCGCTCTCACCAGGGAAAATCATGTACATGAATCATACGATCCGGAGACTTATGCATGGGCACACCCTGAGTCGACCTACTCTGACTACGTAGATTACATCAACTCGACACAGGAATGCGCCAACATCGAATCAATGGAGAAAGAACATGCAGAGACTCTCCCCAATATTCAAATCCCCGAAGATCTCAAAATAGACAAATCTTTCTATTACGATCCTGAGACTTATGCATGGTCACACCCTGGAGCAACATTCGCTGAATATCTTGACCAAATCATTCCAAATCGAGAGTGCTCAAACATTCGGGAGAGCAAGCACACAGACCGAGAACCGACCAAGGAAAATTCAAATGGCTATTCATCTGGATACTCAAGTGAACCGACACCTTCACGACGAAATAAAAAGAGAGTAACCTTTGACCTTCCGGAAGAGATATCGTCTGATGGTCTCTCATCATGTCCGGAAAAGGTAGTCTACATGAGTGAAGTCTGTTCGGCAGCCTTAAAGCCATATCTTCGTAAGGATCCAAAATTCAATCCTCGTTGGACAACTCCCGTTCCTAACTACTACTCATCCAAAGCTGATGCTCCTGCCCTCTTCAAGTACACTGGAATTCTTTCGTATGAGCTGACTGAGACCGGTGCTTCCGAGCTATCATCTGAGGACAAATTGATTGATCCCAAGAAGGAACGAATTCTGAGGAAACAATTAAAGAAACAAAAAGATATGCAAACTTGGAGTATGTCCACTTTCAAATACTACTCCTCTGAGGATAACTCTGATGATGGATACCTTTCATCTGACTCAAACACTTCATCTATTATCCATCATGATTTTTCTGAGGATGACACTGATTGTAGTTGGGAATCATATGCTCCATCTTCACCTCATCATTATGATCTCCCACCGCAGGCTCACAAGAAGATCAGCCGAAAACCGCCTTAATCATTCGGCTACCCACCCTCCCTCCCGACCACATCGGTCTCCTTGTACAGCTCATTCCTCTACTTAGGCCAAGGCCTAAGTATAGGGGGGACCGATGCCATCTGTATATACCATTCTTCTCCTAACTCCTAATCATTCCATATCCACCCTTCTTCCATACTTAGGCTGTTCAAAGCCTAAGTATAGGGGGAACCGACATCCACCCGTATATACTCTCCTCATTGCCTGACCGTTTTTCTTTTCACTCTTTTTCTTCTTTTTTCTTTTTCTTTTCTTCTTTCTTTTTTCTAACCCTCTTACGCTTAGCCCGAGCTATGTCTTCATTACGCTTTTTGTGCTCTGAGGACACAGCACTCGCTAAGTATAGGGGGGTCTGTATATACTGTGTATATATTTTACCCATATCTCGTACTTTCGCGTAAGTCTATATGTATTTACGGGGTGGGTACTAACTTGAAAAAAAAAAAAAAAAAAGAAGAAGAAGAAGAAGAACACTGACTTGCCCTAATTTTCTATAAAAAATAATGAATGAAAAAGAGGCTTCTTATTCCATTTTCTGCATAAAAAATCCCTTGCATAAAAAAAAAAAAAAGTGTCTGCATTTCACGCACCTGCACTCCATCCAACATCACATACACTTGCATCTGTGAAAAGTCATTGGGTTCTGAACCGAGTTATGAGCCGAAACCGAGAGTGGTCTGGGCTTGGCTTTAATCCACCTAATTTTCAGAGGAACTTCACCGAGAAATAGGATTTTAAGAGCTTCAGGTCTTTTGACTTAATTCCTTAAGTTCCACATGACAATGTACAGCGTTTGACTCTTAGTGTCTAACCTGATCTCTTCATTCTGGGTACCACTCTGGAATAGGGAATTAATTCGCACTCTCGCACTATGCACTTAGCTCAACCCAGACGGGATGTTGGAAGGCTATGTGAGTTTCTTTTCTGGTAGCGTGGAAATCTAAAGACCGGAGTACGGGTTGAAATAAAGCTTCGGAAAAGGGATGGACGGCTGGGCACAATTTTTTCTAAGACCCCAAAAAAATGTACGGAATAAAAAGATGCTATATCCGTAGGGGCAAAACAAGATCCAAGCAGAACCACCAAAAATTCCAAATACAAAGAAGCAGTCTACCAAATAAAAATCCGACCAAAAAGGTCCAAGCTTCAAGAAACCTGCAGATCTTGGTGGAGACTTGGCTACACTGGCCATCTTCACAAGGAGAGGTGACTACACTGGCCACCCCTTCCAGTTCTTTTCTCTTTCTTCTAGCTTCTCCCCCATTTCGATTGTGAACACAGCACGACAGACCTTAGAAGGAAATACCTGACTCCCCGAGGACGAGTTACTGGAGAGGAGAGGAGCATGGTAGTCCGGCATTCTGAATGGGAAGAGCTAAAACCCTTCACACACATGAGTCGGTTGTTCAATATTCATAGGGTATACTTTGGGAAGAAGATTGATCTAAGATGACTTCTGAGTTGAAACTGTGTCAATGATGTGTAGAACTTGAGGGCTGTTGATTTTGAAATTCTAAGTCTCACAGAAGTTCCGCCACACTATTAATCCAAAGGTCGAGTTTAGTTTCACTCTCACCTTCAGTTCATGATCTTGGTATGGAACCCAGTCTCATTTCACTTCATGGCATTTCTTTTAGATGCTCAGGGACGAGCATGGTTTAAGTATAGGGGGATGATGAATCTCAGATTCACCATTCTAAGTCTCATTAATTAAAGCTCAAGTCCCTCAAAATCAATTGCATTTCTGCATTTATTCTGCATAATTAGCATTCATGCATGATGGCATAAGAATTACATTTTAGCATTAAGTTCTGCATAAAATAAGAAGCCAAAAATCCAAGCCAAAAATTGACCTGTAAATAGCCCAACTTCCCCTATTTTTAACCCCTTCACGCTAACACCGCATACCACAAACTCACTTCCACTGTGTACACATCACTAACAAGAATAAATAAAAAATACAAAAAAATAATTAACCCTGTTAAGTGGACCAAAAACCCAAACCCTAGTTTCAGGATTTTCGGACTAAAAGCCACAGATCTTCCCCATCCAGTGTCCGATTTGATCCTACTCACTTTTGAACTAATGCACATTCAATTACCTTCAAAACAAGACCAAGTTCAAGTGAATCAGAGCTCGTATGTGAAAGTTGGGTTTTGGGCCTCTTTTGTACAGTGTATTTTCGCGGCTTTTTGACCTGTATTTTATGTGTTTATTTTCTTAATTAATAAAAATCCAAAAAAATTAGATTTAGATGTCTTTTATTTATCTTTGAATTTTCCTTATTTTTCCGGATTTTTTATCGAGTTTAAAATTGACAAAAAAATTGCAAAACCCAAAAATCAAGGTATTCTATGTACATAGGATACCCCAAAAATTCACTTTTCACATTTGACCGAATTTGGCTTTGATGTCTTCATGAAAGTTGTAGATCTCGTCGAGACGAGCATTTTTCGTGAAGGAACTTTTTCGATCCGAGGTCATTTGCTATTTCTTTTTGATTTTACAAAACATTTATTTTTCGATTTTTCTGGAGGTGACACGTGGCAGCCCCTGAGGCCGCCACGTGTCATGGTTTTTTGGGCTTTTTAAATCTTCGTTTTTATTAATAAAAAAAAAAAATAATAAAAAAATAAATTAAAACCGAAGCACGTGCATCGCACGTGCCCCCAGGCACGTGCTCCGCACGTGCGGCGCACCCGCTCCCTCTGCCCTTATTCTCTTCGCCACGTGTCGCTATAGGAGCCGTTCGATCTCGTTTGATCGAACGGTGCCTGGACGTCGTCCACCTCCCGCGCCTCTCGCCCCGCAACCTCCTCCGCGATCTCGGCCAACCACCTTCGCGCCCTCCGCCGCCTCCTCTCCTTAACCTCCATCGCCGCTGACCTCCCAACGGCCTCCGCTTATCTCGCCGACGACCCCCCCTTCTATCTCGCGCCTGCCCAACCTCCCTCTCCCCTATAAATACCCCATCGCCGCCCCCAGTCCACGCATCCGCCGACCTTCACCCTAGGCAGGCCTCCGAGGTGGTGACAGCCCTCCGCAACCTCGCTCCGCCGGCGTGATCCGAAGTTCCCCACCCCCTCGGTGCTTCGTCGCAGCCCCTTCCAGGCGCTGCCGTGCTCCGGCCTTCACTCGCCGTCGAGCCTCCTCCTCCAGGTATCCTTCCTCCCTCCCTCTCTATCTCTCTCTTCCTCTCCCTTCCACCCTCCGCTCTCGCTATCAACCTCGCCGCTCCGGGCTCTTCGCTCCGCTCGGAGCCACACCCTCGCCTCCGCCTTCGATCCTCTTCTCCGACCGTCATCGACAACCTCGGCCGACACGCCAGCTCCGCCACGCGCTTCTTCGACGACCGCCGGCCGTGTGTCGGCCCTGGAGCTATTTCTTCTCCACCACGCAAGGAGCCACCTTCAGGAGCTCTGCTACCGGTCGACGCCCCCGCCTTCTCCTCCGCCTTCGACGCATTCGCCTCCTCCAGGCCGTGTGTCGGCCAGAGGCACGCCACCGCCTCCGCCAACGGTCAGCCACCGGAGTCCGCTCCGCCAGGCGCAACCCGCTCCTTCGCCAACCACCTCAGCCACCAACTCCGCCTCCTTCGCCTTCGTCGACAGCCACTGCGCCTCCATCTTCTCCGGCCGCTCCAGCCAACGCCGCCAGGAGCAACCCACTCCTCCGCCGCGCCTCCGGGCTGGGTGCCCGAGGCCCTCCCACGTGCACCGCACGCGCGGAGGGAACGACGCCAAGGTCCATCAGCCCAGGGGTCACGTGCTACGCACGTGCCCCTTGGGCAAATTGCAAGAAGGCCCTTCGGCCTTTCTCCATTTACGCATCAGTCCAGATCCAGAAGGTCACGTGCACCGCACGTGACCCCCTGGCACAATTGCATCTTCGCCCCGGTGATCTAGGTAATTATAAATAGGTCCCCTCTGCATTGTTGTTATTTATTTAATTATTTACATCTGTACCCCTGCATTCCTCGTTCAGTTTAGACCTCTGTTTTCCATCATTTTATTTATTTAAAAATAGCATTTTGTTCATCTCTTAATCCTCTACATTTTGCCATGTCTTGGATATTTTTGTGATTTACGGTTGATTAATAAATAAATATTTTGTGGAAATTAGAATTTTTTGCCCAATCTGTGCTTGAAAATTTGTAGTTAATTAACCGTGACTCTAAAAATTCCCCAAAAATCACATATTGTAGAGATTAAGTTGCTTGACATTGTGCCCAAAAATCATTGCATTTGCATGCATCATTTGTCTTGTATAAATCATTTTGCATATTTCACTGTTTAATTTTTAATAGGTATTAGACCCCACATTTTTGTGATCTAGGATTTTTCTGGGATCCATCACCTAGTGATAGATCTTAGATAATTTTAGTTCTCGAAAATAAGTAGGTTTAATATTTATTAAAATTAAATATTGAAAAATCATTTTGTTCGCATTAAAAATTCGTAAAAAATTCACATTGCATCTAAAAATTCCAAAAAAATTACAGTGACCTCATTTCATCATTTTTTACATCTCGGCCAAGTTTCGTAATTTTCGGACACCGTTTGAACGTATTTTACATTTTAGTCCCCAAATTAGGCCGCATTTGCATTTCGCATCTCATCTTGCATTGAAAAATTCCAAAAAATACCGCCTTGAAAACCGAACTAAAAATTGGATAGACATTAATCTAGGTTGTTCCTTTGCCTCCTTGTGATCGACCTTGGGACTTGCCCAAGTAAAATAAACATACACCACGAGATTAAAATTGACTCATTATTTTGTGGTTATTTCTTGACTGTTTCCGAATCGCCGCCTACAACGAACGACATATTTATTTTCACGATCGACCATTAAAAACGATTTCTTATCGCGGCTTTTCCGGGCTCGTCAGATATTCACATAAAGTAGCCTCAGGGCTTCATTAAGGAAAGCAATGTGTGAAAGCTAGAGAGCTCCATCTATGAACTCAAATATGCTTCTTAAGGTTGGACCATAAGATTTGATGAAATTATAAATGTTATGATTTCATATAGAGTCTTGATGAGCCATGTGAAGCTTAGTGGGAGTTCCTTTGTGTTCATCATGCTAAATGTAGATAAGATCCTAATCATTTAGAATGATATAAGGATGATAATAAGTGTTTTATAATCTGGTTATTCCATAACTTGAGATATGATCGCAAGGATGCCTCTTAGATTTTAGTTTTGAAGTTGTTCAGAAGCAAAGAGAAGAGGGTATTGGGACCGTCACATTTGTAGTACACCTTGGACATACTCCATTCTTGGAAATTCCAAGAAAGGCTTCCGTCCCTTAAGATTTGGTACTGACCTATCTAAAGGGATAGCACCTCAAAGAGTTGAGGAAGTGAATGCTAGAACTGCTTGCACTTGTGCATCAGTTATGAGAAGCTGTGTGTATGCTAGATGTGTACAAAAGCCAGATATCCGCCATGCAGCGGGAGTTGAAAAGTGTTGCTAATCCTACTATAGAGATAAAATACTTGATTGCAGTAATGACAATATCTTCAAAGATGACAAGATTTTAGAGATAATGATCTCTAAGTCTTATCTTCAAAGATGAATTAAGACTTTATGGATAGTGATCTAAAAGCTCTTAACTTTGGATACTTTTGGAGATAGAGATATCTAGGAATAAAGGTATTCTGATAAGGATTATGAAAATTCTGGCTATAGTGTCAAGGACACTATAATAGATTTAACAAGATTGAGTATTGGTTGCATAAGATGCAACATTCGCATTGGATACGAGCACTGTTACTAGGAGATATGCAAGTGCCGTAAAAGGACTTGGCGTAGTCTCATGGGAATAGAGTGACTGATCGACTTACCTAGCTATTTTTTAAATAGCCTATGATTGTCACATGAGTGTGGGTTTCAATGACTAGCCCATTAATGGCTCCTTGGGCTAGTGGGAGATTGTTGGACATGCGACCCCCGGTGAGCCATTATGCAATAAATGTTATTACAAATATCATTCCCTGATCTAAAATGAAGAATAAATAATTTGCACAATAGGTCCCTTAGTACAATTAGGGTTATGTACCATGGCCATCTTAATAATCATATAGCTGTTGATTCAATAATTGAAACATAGAGGCTGGTGCTTGGATGAATATCTAAATAGTTAGATTGAGGACTCATCAAGCACCGTCAAATGATTGTTAAGAGATGATCTCCAGCCTGGGTAGGAGATGGCAATCCTTTCTCAGTTAGGCTGATATCTGTCCGAATTCTTGATGCAGGTCCACTGCATAGGAATAGAGATCGGAGGTGTCAGATTAGTTAGGTCAAAGAGTTGACTTAATGAGATTGAGATAACCAAAGTCCTATATCATATGCTGTCATGATATAGGCACACATCCTCTGACCGGAGACATATGTGTTACTATATGTCTGAGTATGTACATTTGACAGATCAATAGGTTGATGACCTAACCAAGGTCTATTCACCGGCGCGCTGGTGTGCATATAAGGGCATATGAGTAATACGATCTCTCAAAGGGATCAAACTGGTTCAGTTACCGAACCGGAAGACATGAGCTCACTCATGAGATATTGGGAAGAATCAAATTCCATTCACAGTCATCTCGCTTTGGAAGCTTGATTGAATTTGTAGGTTTGATATATGCTTTTGGAAAGTATATGATCAAGACCTAGGTATGATATATGCTTTTGAAAAGTATATGATCGATACCAACTCCCAATGATCATATGAGAGACTTACTGATAAAACCCTTGAAGTAGACAATATAAAGTTGATCTAATACTTCGGGTATATTCTGAGTCTTGAAGTATGCAGGATGTACAAGCATTGGGAATACTTGAGGATGATGTGATCATAAACGATTGTATAACCATGACGCTTCCATTCCTAGGGAGTGATGAAACGGGTCTGGATTTTAGTGACTCCTCTCAGTAGAGAAGTAATTTGATCTTGGTCCAAATGTTGGACATTGATCTGAATGTGATTCAGATGCAATGAAAATATTAGATTTGCGGTCTTGATTTCATCAAGCATCTATGGGAGGCCTGAGATCTGTATTTGAGATATTATCTCAATATCTAAGTCACTATACATGGAACAATATAATCTCCCTATCCTTATCTCCAAGTATTCGTAGAGAAAGTGCATTATCCTTGAAAGATTTCATGGATAATTTCATTGTTGATATGTGTATCCGAGCATTGAGAAAATTGTTATTTAAATGTGATTTAATTATCATGAATAATATGAATTTGATTCATATTATAAGGAGAGTTATCTAAGATAATTAAATGTGATTTAATTATCAAAGATGTGAATAATGTGAATGCGATTCATATTATTTGGGCACACGAGAATAGAAATCCAAGATGATTAAATGTGATTTAATTATCATGGATATTAATAATATGTATAGCAATATCCATATTGATCATATATATTTATAAATGCGATTTATAATATATAAGAGAGAGCTATTTGTGATATACATTTGTTAATTAAATGTTGATGTGAATTGGATTCACATTGGACAATTAATTGAAAATGTAATTCACATTTTATTTTAGGTTGTGAATGTGATTCACAATTTTCCAATGGCAAGATTGCAATATTCACAAAATAACTATGAATTATTTTTGTAGAATAATTTACAACTAGTGTTGTTGTAAATCTTGGAGATTTCCATGGAATAATGTAATCTCATGAGATCTCATGAGATTGCATAAGATTGCCACCAAATCCAATATTATGGAAGGAGGCAATCTTCATTCCATAATCTCCATGCTTGATTGATTTAATTTGGGATTGATATATATTGATTTATCAATATAAATTTAATCTAAATTAAATTAATTATTGTTGGTTTTTACCAACACAAATCTTAGCCATGAAAATAAACACAAATCAATGAGAGCCATTGGATTTGTGTTGCCCATGGATTGAGATCCATGGATCCCAAAATATTATAAAGGGTGAGGCACCCCATTGCTCTTCTTTACACAATGAGAACATAAGGATCTCTCTCTCTTTCTCTCTACACGCCCTCTCTTCCTCTCTCTCTCTTGTGTCGTCCACCATGGACGCCCTAGAGAGGTTCTTCATCGCCGCGGCATCGTCGTTATGCTGCCCGATCGTTTGCTCGTGGATCTCCATCTCCTTCGGTGCACCTCGCTCGTGAAGAAGACATCAGATCTCGTGTGTCAAGATCAGGAGATCTACCACTTGGATCATCAACATGGATTGCGAGAAGCACGTGTTTCATCAACATGCTCGCAAGCGTCTCCTCTGTCGGATCGGACTTGAGACAGGAGGTCTCTTCGTTTAGAGACTCTATCGCAACCACGCTTCAAGAGGGAATCCTATTACTTGTTTGTTGTTTAAACGAAATGAGCTGAAAAGTGTTCTTGGATCATGTAGTTTCGTCACACGAAAATTTTTAATTTCAGCTGCATCGAGCAACTAGTACGACTAGTCACTCCTGATCGCATATGATGCGATCCTCACGCTTCCGTGATGAGCTTAAGGATCTAACCATATCCTTCAGTGCTGACACATGTCAGCACGTGGTTGGCCAAATGGAATAAATATATTATAAATTAGATAATAAATAATAAATGATGTTATTTTAAATAGGTATAAAAAGGAAAAAAATAAATAATGAAATTACTAATTTATGGAATAATTTATTTTTATAAATAATAAATATTTAATGAAATATAGATATTATATTGATAAATAAGTATATATAATACTTGATAAATATGTATTCAATTTTAAATTTAATAAATTAATAAATAATACCTTATTTTTATATTTTCTTAATTATCAGAATAATAAATAGAATATATATGAATTTTTGTGGATTTTAATAAATTAAATTTAGTATATTAATAAATATGGGTATATCATATGAAGTTTAATTTCCTTTATAAAATAGGATGTTTGATTTATTTAAAATAAAACATTATGTCAAAAAATTCTGATATAAATCATGTTGAAATACAAGATCATTAAAATAATTAAAAATTATAAAATAATTAAAACTATAAATAATTTGTTCTGAATAAAATAAATAACCCAAAAACTTAATTGTCATTAGGTCCCAAAATTGACATTTTGCAAGCGGACTCTGATTTTAGTGAAATCACCTTCATTAATCAGAGAATATTCTTTTAAGAACTTTAAAGGTAAGTAGAGTAAAATTGGAGTTCCTATGAAGAAGTTATGATGTTCGGATATTGAGAATTTGGCGATTTGAAAGTTGGATTTCTTGGCATATGTACAAGATAATATTTTTAACTTATTTTTATATTTTTCCATACATTTTTAGAAATAATTAGGAAACCAGTTTGGTGAAAAATATAGATGAATTAACTCAAAATAAATGATAATTATTTAATAAAAAATGAATAATGTTTGGAATGTATAATTAATTATTTTTGTGGTTTTCTCTCCTTATCTCCCCCTACTTATTTGTTTGTCGACCAATCCATGTTGACTTGGTCTCAGGGGGTTAGATTATATAAATATATCTTGCAGTTATATTTATTTTGTATAAATTATTATGTACATATATACATATCTACAAGTTGCCTTCTTTCCTTTTTTTATTTTTATACTTTTATTTATTTAATTGTTTTGGATGCATAAAAGTGCATTTTCATTTACAAGTGTGGTTTTGAAAAGATGAAAATTAATGAATATTTACATGTATTTGTTAAGGGTTTAAGACGAAATGTAGAAAGAATGTTAATTAATCATGGATTCATCAGTAAGGTGGATCACATTTTAACAAGGACGAAGAAGTTGTATGGCAGATCTTCGACGAGATGGCTGAGGGCTCAACCGCGCTATTTGCGTCCCCTGTATTCCAGAAAGTCTCATCGATCCTGCACAAGCCTGTCAATGTAGCATCTTACCATGAACAAGAGAGAGAAACATGAGTTAATCAAGCATATTTGGGAACCATATCTCTAAACTGGATATCATTGAAAAGCAATCACAATACCTTGATAAATTACAAGTGATTGAATAGAGAACCAAGTCGTTGGACAAGTTCAATCAAATTTCCAAGGAGCTTGATACTAATGAGCATAATCAATTCCTACCAGTCTGTTAAGGAATCGGTCGAGCATTTTGCAGAATTGAAGGAACAACCCCATTAGTAGAATCAAGGGCCACCCAGTCAGTTCAACATGTGTGCTATGTGCAAACACCTGACAAGGGATCATCGTCACCATGACATATGGCTTTGTACCATCCAGAACCCCATGCTTATGCCGAGCCTTTCTATCCACCACTTCCATAAATTCAAGAGGTAAATGCTGCATGGGGAATTGAACAATTTCTGACCCATCCCGGAGGATAATAGGGTTAGAATACAACCATCCGATCATTCAACCCGTAGTAGGTTGGACAGAGTTTCCAATCACATCAACCCACCAGTATCCACACCAAAGACACACATGGAGATAACTGCATTACTAGCAACAACAACAACCATCACACAAACAATTGTACCATCAGCAACATTCGACTGTGCAATATCGAAATCAATTTTCTCATCCTCAATACCAACATCAACAGAATCCTCCTCATCACCTCCAGCCCTATAGCCAACACTAATACTACCATCAGCCTTATCTCACGCAAATTATCGAATCTTCAAAGCCCACTTCAGTGAATCCTGCTTTGGATTTCTTGACTCAGCTGATTAAGAACATGAATGAGATGAGCCATAAGATGGATGACTTCACCATCACCAAGACAAACATATAGGCACAGGTTGAGGGGAACCCCAACAATGCCCGAAGAAAGGAGCATGTATACTGCAGTGCCACACCACCTCCTGAGTCAGGTATAAATTCTCTTATGTTATCTAATGTTGGTTAATATTAGGAGTGGTAGGACACTACAACCAACTACTACAAAAAGGGGAAGAATAAAGCTTCTATTTGTGAGGCTTCACCACCACTAGCTGATGACGTACTGTGTTATGGATCCGATGAGGAAGGAGAAGCATCACACCCCCATAAAAAAAAATGAATAAAATTAAAAAGAATCAAGCAATAGAAACCAAGGCTAAGAAGATGCAACCAAGGAGATGCTTGAGCCATCAGCTCATCCCATGCAAGTGGACATTGAAATATATGGTGATATCCTTAAGCGCATTGCGGAAGCGTGAGGATCACATCGTATGCGATCGAGAGCGACTAGTCGCACTAGTTGCTCGAGGCAGCGGAATTTAAAAAATTTCATGCGATGAAACCACATGATCCATGAACACTTCTCGAATCGTTTCATCTAAACCACAAACAAGTATTAGGGTTACCTCTCGAATCATGGTTGCGATCAAGTATCTAAATGAAAAAACCTCCGGTCTCAAGTCCGATCCGACGGAGGAGACGCTTGCGAGCGCGTGGATTAGATGTGTACTCATCGCAATCCATGTTGATGATTCAAGCGATGAATCTCCTGATCTTGTCATACGAGATACAACATCTTCTTCACGAGAAAGGCACACCGAAGGAGACATAGATCCACGAGCAAACGATCAGGAAACATAACGACGACGCTGCGACGATGGAGACTCTCTCTAGGGCTTCCATGGTGGATGTCCATATGAGAGAGAGGGGGCGTGTAGAGAGAAAGAGAGAGGGAGAGAGCCTTATGTTTCATTTGCACATGAAGAGCAAGGGGTGCCCTTCTATTTATAATATTTTGGGATTCATGGATCTCAATCCATGGACAACACAAATCCAATGGCTCACATTGATTTGTGTTTCTTTTAATGGACAAGATTTTTTTGGTAAAAACCAACAACAATTAATTTATTTTAGTTTAAATATATATTGATAAATCAATATGATTTAATCCCAAATTAAATCAATCAAGGAAGGAGATTATGGAATGAAGATTGCCTCCTTCCATAATATGGGAGTTGGTGGACATCTCATGTAATCTCATGATATTACATTATTCCATGGAAATATCCAAGATTTATTACAACATTTGTTGTAAATTATTCTACAAAAATAATTCATAATTATTTTGAAAACAATGCAATCTTGCCATTGGAAATTTGTGAATCAAATTCACAACCCAAAATAAAGTGTGATTTACCTTTTCAATTTAATGGTCAATGTGAATCCAATTCACATTAACATTTAATTAACAAATATAAATTACAAATAACTCTCTCTTATATTTCATAAATCACATTTATAATATATATATATATGATTAAAATGGATAGTGCTATCAACATTATTCATATCCATGATAATTAAATCGCATTAATAATCTTGGATCTCTATTCTCATTTGCCCAAATAATATGAATCACGTTTACATTATTCACATCTTTGATAATCAAATCACAATTTAAGATAACTCTCTCTATAATATGAATTAAATTCATATTATTTATGATAATTAAATCATATTTAATTATCCAAGATAACTCTCCTTATAATATGAATCAAATTCAAATTATCCATGACAATTAAGTGACATTTAATTATCCATTTTCTCATTGCTCGGATACATATATCAACAATGAAATTATCCTGAACTCTTTCCAGGATAATGCGCTTTCTCCACAGATACTTGGAGATAAGGACATGGCGATTGTATTGTTCCACGTATAGTGACTTGGATATTGAGATCATGTCTCAAATCCAGAGCTCGAGCCTCCCATAGATGCTTGATTAAATCAAGTTCGCAAATCTAATCTTCTCATTACATCACCAGGAATGAAAGTGTCATGGTTTTACAATCGTTTATGATCACATCGCCCTCAGGTATTCCCAATACCTGTACATCCTGCATATTGGAAGAAACAAAGTAAACCCGAAGTATGAGATCTATTTTACATTGTCTACTTCAGGGTTTTATTAGTAAGTTTCCCATTTAATCATTGGGAGTCAGTATGGATCATATACTTTACAAAAGCATATATCATACCTAGGTCTTGATCATATACTTTCCAAAAGTATATATATAACCTATAAATTCAATCAAGCTTCCAAATCGAGACGGTCATGCACATAATTTGATTCTTCCCAATATCTCATGAGTGAGCTTGTGTCTTCCGGTTCAGTAACTGAACATGTATGATCCATTTGAGAGATCGTATTACTCATATGCCATTGTATGCACACCAATGCGCCAGTGTATAGACATTGATTAGGACATCAACCTATTAGTCTACCAAATGTACATACTTAGATATATAGTAACACATCTGTCTCCGGTTAGAGGATGTGTGCCTATATCGTGACAACATACAACATATGACTTGGTTATCTCGATCCCGTTAAGTCAACTCTTTGACCTAACTTATCTAACATCTTTCAATCTCTATTCCTATGTAGAGGACCTGCATCAAGAGGTCAGTTAGATATCAACCTTTAGAGAGAGGATTGCCATCTCCTCCTCAGGTTGGAGATCATCTCTTAATAATCATTTGACGGTGCTCGATGAGTCCTCAATCTAAGTCTTTAGATATTCATCCAAGCACTAGCCTTTATAATTCAATAATTGAATCAACAGTTGTATGTTCTTTAAGATGGCCATGGTACATAACCCTAATTGTACTAAGGGACCTATTATGCAAATTATTCATTCTTCTTTTCAGATCAGGGAATGATATCTGCAATAACATTTATTGCATAATGGCTTGTCGTGGGCTCGCATGTCCAACAATCTCCCACTAGCCCAAAGAACCATTAATGGTATAACCATTTAAACCCATACTCATGTGACAATCATAGGCTATTTAGAAAATAGATAGGTAAGCTGATCAGTCACTCTGTTCCAAAATGACTATGCCAAGTCCTTTTACGGCATTTGCATATCTCCTAGTAACAGGGCTCGCATCCGATGCGAATGTTGCAACTTATGCAACCAATACTCAATCTTGTTAAAGAAGTTATAGTGTCCTGGACACTATTGCTCAATAATTATTATAATCAGTATTCCCATAATCCTTATCAGAATACCTTTATTCCTAGAGATCTCTATCTCCCAAGGTATCTACATTTAAGATCCTTATAGATCACTATCTACAAGGTCTTAAACTTTTGAAGATAAGACTTTGAGATCACTATCTCTAAGGTTCGTCATCTTTGGAGATATTGTTATTACTGCAATCAAGTGTTTTATCTCCATACTGGGATTAGTAACAGTTTACTACTCCCACTGCATGGCAGACATCTAGCATTCGTACACATCTAGCATACATTTGGCTTCTCGTAACTAATGCACAAGGGAAAGTCGTTCTGACATTCACTTCCTCAACTCTTTGAGATGCTATCTCTTTAGATAGGTCAGTACCATATCTTAATGGAAGGAAGCCTTCCTTGGGGTTTTCCAAGAATGGAATATGTCCAAGGTGTACCATAAATGTGACGGTCCCGGTACTCTCTTCTCTATGCTTCTGAACACCTTCAGAACTAAGATCTTAAGAGGTATCCTTGAAATCATATCTCAAGTTATGGAACAACCAGATTATAAAACACTTATTATCATCCTTATATCATTCCAAAATGATTAGGACATCATCTACATTTAACATGATGAACACTATGGCACTCCCACTAAGATTCATATGGTACATCAGGATTCTATCCGAAATTATAACATTTATAATTTCATCAAATCTTATGTTCCAACTATAAGAAGCTTATTTGAGTCCATAGGTGAATTTCTTCATCTTGCACACCTTGCTTTCCCTAACCATGAAGCCCTGGGGATACTTCATGTGAATATCCTCAGAGACGTATTCATAGAGGAATGCCATCTCGACTTTCATCTTGAAGATCTCAAAGTCAAGTTGTGTAGCTACAGTTAGCAATAGTCCGATGGGTTTAAGCATGGTTACTGAAGATCAAGTCTCCTCACAAGCAATGTCTTCTCTTTCGGTGTGCATCTTGTGGATACGAACCATGCTCTAAAGGTCTTTACCTTCTCATCAGTTTCCCTCTTTCTCTTGAAGATTAATTTACACCTAACAGGTTTTACCCTTAAAGGTGGATCCTCGAGGGTCCATATATAACAGATGTATATGAAGTCTACTTTATACTTTCATTGCTAAAATCCATCTTTCCATGTCATGATCCTCAAGAGTTTCATCACATGAAGTCCGATCATTATCAGACTTAACTGATACATGGAGTGCACCTCAAACTCATTTGAAGAGGTATTAGTCTTTCATCTTTAATTGTCCTTTCAATTTCTGATTTCAGGAGCCTCACTATCATCTCAAGACAAATGAGTTCCTTTACTTCATTTTTATCTTGATTCTAAATAGATTCATCCTCTAAGAATCATATCGTTAGAGGTGAACTCTTTTAAGAATCTCAAGGTCATAAAGTAGGTATCCAATACCATCCTTTAATTTCCTAATGAAATAGCACCCACTGGTGCTAGTTTCCAGCTCGCATGCGTAGAACCATATAAAGGATATATATTGTAGTCTCTACTACAAATACATATACCTTGGAAACTAAGAGATAATTATGCTAAGATTAATCATTGATCAAATCATGTCATACATGATCCAATTGTATCTCCCTACAACTCTATTGAGTTTAGGTTTATCAAGAGGAACGATATAGGAATGATATTCCTTTCTCCATAGGGTATTTCATGAATTCATCTAATAGATACAAGATACCTAGGTTAGATCAAATTCATTTCATCTTCATTCACACTTTGGTTCTAAACTAAAATTATGAAATATTTGAACATTTCAAAGCTTTCTAGGGTGAAGGGAAGAAATCTCCTATAAAAAAATCATCGAATGATATCACATATCATCAATGTTTATTATGATACAGATGATCTACATACATAATTTTGCATGAGATCCTTAATACCTTGACATCTCACACCATTCCCATGGAAGGGTGCATTGGACATTTTTACTTTGATATTCATAAGTATGTAAATTTTGAAATTTTAAACATTCTAAAGTTTCATATCTTACTAGTCTATTGATCAAATCAACAGATAAATGTCCAAGGCTTGATGCTAGATCATTATCAAGTGATCTTCATCCTCCTACTGATCTTTTAGGTTTTAAATTTTCAGTATTAGAATTGTTAATGAACCATTCATTAATTGTTCTAATTTAGTAGAGTTCACTAGATGTTAGACTATTATCTGAAATATATCCATCATAACTCTCTATGATAGGTTTATTCCATAATTCATATTTATTTCTAACATTTAGAAACAAAAAATGAGTGTATTCTAATATCTAGGTCATAAAGACATTCTCTAATACTAAGGGCTCCCATTGAAAATATGAAGTCTATCAATCAAATAGAGATTGTTGCAACAATTGTACCAATATCCATGTAGATGACTATTAAACCTTAAGATCAAATTCCTATCTTCTAATACATATGCAACCAATTGCATTTATCATTAGACGATTGAGATACAATTATTATATTTTGATCTTATAAAATAAGCAAGTCTATCTTAATGATCAAATGTAGATATAGATTATTATGATGCACTATCTGAGTCCTTCTCTAAGGATTCTATATAGACTTGACAGTCGTACTATAAATACATCAGCTTATTGGAGTATTGGCATTCATCTAACTCTTTGAATGTCATATCGAAGTCCTATAAGTACAGTCAACCCTTTGACTATCCTTCTCATCTTGGGTCTGGTCGATGCTTCCACTGTGCCCCCTTTATCTATAAACAACTATTGCTTAAGACTAAGGATATGTTGAACTCAAAAGAACTCAATGTAAGAGTATTTCAAATTTATACAAGCTTTATTTAATTCATATTATGTGATCATTATAAAGCTTCATGAACGAGTAGAGTATAGATAGTAGAATGATAACACCCATCATATCTACATCCATCTTAACTCTTAAGATTCTTCGTCCAGGTAGGTACTCAAACATTTTGAATACATCATCTCTTTCAGAGCTACCATTCTACATGATGCGGAGAATCATGTCACTCATGATTAAATGTCAACAACACATATGTATGCGAAAAATCTTCTTAGATTTTATAAGGATTATTTGACAATTATGATCATCATCGAGATGTCACTTCCAAAGTACATTTGATGAGATTAAGACTATAGAGAAATACAAACCCTAGGGTTGTAGTCCTATTATCTATTTAATTGTCATTCCTCATTTTATGAGGAAACTTGCACATTGCAACCACATACAATATGTGTCTAACTGCAAGTACAATATCTTAATCATGGATCCAATCTATGATATTTTACTGGTTATTATTGAGTATAATATTGAGTGGGTTTAATGAAAGATTATCTAAAATAAGAAATTTGCATAAGTGTATATATATTATATATACATATTTTACTTTGATTTAGGAGTTTTTATATCAAAGTTGTCTTGCCTTGTCAACACTGAAAGTTCATTCCCTTAATAACTTTTAATGTAAGAGATATACTTACCATTATATCTCAAGCAAGATCTGAGATCTCCTTCCTTATCTTTGTTACATCCCAATAATATGAGAACTTGTAACTCAGATAAAAAGAAGCGGGAACACATTCCGCCTTGCAAGTCCAACTTGCATTCCCTATTCGGTCTTTAACACCCGAGCCCACCACCCATAAGGTGATGTTGACCCCTCGTTAATTGAACCAATTATCAACAGGATTAGTACTCGCTATGCGCAATACAATATCGCCCAATAATATGAGGACTCGATATTGGGGTCACTATGCATACAACCTTACTCTTTCGAGAAGCAAAAAGCATGATCCAGATGCGCCTTCATACAAGAGCTGTCACTTCGAACAAGCATCTCCTACATACAAGCCCTAGTGACAAAACCCTCTGCCTTGAAGGGAGACCATGGATGTCACTTATGTGATCCTCCATATCATATTCAAATTCTAATTAATTATTATGAATCATATTCACATAATTAATTCCTACAGGGGAAATAACATCTCTATTAAAACAGAGTGTTCAATTTTAACTGGATTCCAATTAATCTAATCATATTAAATTAATGATCCAATTAATATCCAAAACATCCTTTTATTGTTACTTGAAATATGGGATTATCTCAAATACGTATTATTTCGAATTTTATAATTATAAAAATACATTATGATCTCTCAAGCATTATCGGTTCCCTACCCGCTGTCATGGCCAGTACCGACGGGAGTGGGACAGACCACACATAGTGCAACCTGCTACCCCATTGCTCCCCGACTAGACACCATATCCGCCTCGGGAAAAAATAATGCCAAGTCAATCAAATTGTACTTGAAATGATAATCGGTTTTTCAACCGAAGGTATACCATATAATAATAATAATCAAAACAATTTTGATTAATATTATAAGGAGATTTGATAAACAAATCCCCAATCACATTCAATCAACGTTTGCTGGAAAGTAGATCATGTTGATCATGTAACCAATTTGTGATCTAGATCACATCTAATCAATTATTGGTTAGTATAATGTCATTTAAGGAAATAATTATCATCAAATATTTCACAAATATTTATCCATAATTATTCCAGAAAATTAAACAATATAATTTCAATAATTGATTAAATGACAATCACAAGGTTCTTGATTAGGAACGTAATTTCCAACAGTGACCCTCACTTACTAAATTTACCTTATCCCAATCAATTTAAATCCAAATTAAGAAAAATAAGTACACAAAGTTTGTTAATTTGATTTACAACAGAACCTATATGGTTTTCATGCATTTCTAGGCGTTTCAAAACCGCAATTAACTTCTTAATTACATTAAGATTTACAGTCCCTGAAACAGTGGATATATGTTCACTAAAATGTTCATAACTTGAGCAAACAGATTTGAAATCATGCAAACTCAGATCCTACGATGTTGTATTTAATGGGGAACAAAATCTAAGTTTTATCTTCATGTTTAAACAATTTAAATAGGGCCTACAATATTCACTAAACAAATATGCGAAAATGAAATGCTACAAATCTTTCGCAAATCCTAATGAACCCAAGTCATCCTAGGTTTATGGATCACATCCAAAACCTTTGACCTAAGGCTATGATACCACTTGAAGGATATGGTGAGATCCTTAAGCGCATCACTGAAGCACGAGGATCACATCGTATGCGATCGAGAGCGACTAATCGCACTAGCTGCTCGAGGTAGTGGAATTTAAATATTTTCATGCGATGAAACCAAATGATCCAAGAACACTTCTTGGATCATTTCATATAAACCACGAACAAATATTAGGGTTACCTCTTGAATCGTGGTTGCGATCATGTCTCTAAACGATCCAACGGAAGAGACGCTTGCGAGCGCGTAGATGAGACGCATACTCCTCGTAATCCATGTTGATGATCCAAGTGACGAATATCCTAGTATCGTCACACGAGATATGACGTCTTCTTCACGAGCAAGGCACACTGAAGGAGACAGAGATCCACGAGAAAATGACCGGGCTGCATAACGACGATGTGCGGCGATGGAGACTCTCTCTAGGGCTTCCATGGTGAATGACCATATGAGAGAGAGGGGACGTGTAGAGAGAAAGAGAGATGGAGATAGCCTTATGTTTCATTTGCACATGAAGAGAAAGGGGTTCCCTTTGGGATCCATGGATCTTAATCCATGGACAACACAAATCTAATGGCTCACATTAATTTGTGTTTCTTTTAATGGACAAGATTTTGTTGGTAAAAACCAACAGCAAATAATTTAATTTAGATTAAATATATATATTGATAAATCGATATGATTTAATCTCAAATTAAATCAATTAAGCATGGAGATTATGGAATGAAGATTGCCTCCTTCCATAAAATGGGAGTTGGTGGCAATCTCGTGTAATCTCATGAGATTACATTATTCCATGGAAATCTCCAAGATCTACAACAAAATTTGTTGTAAATTATTCTACAAACATAATTCATAACTATTTTGTGAAAATTGCAATCTTACCATTTGAAATTTGTGAATCAAATTCACAACCCAAAATAAAATGTCATTCAACTTTTTAATTTAATGTTCAATGTGAATCCAATTTACATTAATATTTAATTAACAAATGTAAATTACAAATAGATATCTCTTATATATCATAAATCACATTTATAATATATATGATTAATATTGATAGTGCTATCCACATTATTCACATCCATGATAAATAAATCACATTTAATCATCTTGGAGCTCTATTCTCATGTGCCCAAATAATATGAATCACATTCACATTATTCACATCTTTGATAATCAAATCACATTTAATTATCTAAGATATCTATCTCTATAATATGAATTCAATTCATATTATTCATGATAATTAAATCGCATTTAATTATCAAAGATAACTCTCCTTGTAATATGAATCAAATTCATATTATTCATGACAATTAAATAACATTTAATTATCCATTTTCTCACTGCTCGGATATATATATATATATCAACAATGAAATTACCCTGAACTCTTTCAAGGATAATGTGCTTTCTCCACGGATACTTGGAGATAAGGACATGGTGATTGTATTGTTCTACGTATAGTGACTTGGATATTGAGATCATATCTCAAATCCAGATCTCGGGCCTCCCATAGATGCTTTATTAAATCAAGACAACAAATCTAATCTTCTCATTACATCTGAATCACATTCAGATCAATATCCAACATTTGGACCATGATCAGATAATTCTTTATTGATAGGAGTCACTAAAATCCAGACGTTTCATCACTCCCCTAGAATGTAAGCGTCATGGTTATACAATTGTTTGTGATCACATCACCCTCAAGTATTCCCAATACATGTACATCCTGCATACTGGAAGACCCATAATAAATCCAAAGTATAAGATCTATTTTACACTGTCTACTTCATGGTTCTAGCAATTAGTTTCTCATTTGATCATTGGGAGTCAGTATTGATCATATACTTTCCAAAAGCATATATCATACTTAGGTCTTGATCGTATATTTTCCAAAAGTATATGTCAAACTACAAATTCAATCAAGCTTCCAAAGCGAGGCGACCGTGCTTGGAATTTGATTCCTTCCAATATCTCATGAGTGAGCTCGTGTCTTCTGGTTCAGTAACTAAACCTATATGATCCATTTGAGAGATTGTATTACTCATATGCCCTTGTATGCACACCAGTGCGTCAGTGTATAGACCTTGATTAGGTCATCAACCTATTGGTCTGCCAAATGTACATACTTAGACATATAGTAACACATCTATCTCCGGTCAGAGGATGTGTGCCTATATCGTGACAACATACGACATAGGACTTGGTTATCTCGATCTCGTTAAGTGAACTCTTTGACCTAACTTACCTAACAACTCCGAATCTCTATTCCTATGCAGAGGACCTACATCAAGAGGTCAAATAGATATCAACCTTTAGAGAGAGGATTGCCATCTCCTCCTCAGGCTGGAGATCATCTCTTAATAATCATTTGACAGTGCTCGATGAGTCCTCAATCTACATCTTTAGATATTCATCCAAGCACCAACCTCTAGGATTCAATATTTGAATCAACAATTGTATGATCATTATGATGGCCATGGTACATAACCTTAATTGTACTAAGGGACCTATTATGCAAATTAGTTATTCTTCATTTCATATCAGGGAATGATATTCGCAATAACATTTATTGCGTAATGACTCATCATGGGCTCGCATGTCCAACAGACATAGCTAAATTTCATGCTTTTATTTTCCCTTCTTTTGCAAATAATTATACCATGCTTAATCATCCACTTGTACAAAAGAACATTTTTTTGAATGAAAATGATGTTTTCTATGACACTAGCCTTCCATTTTCTGATGCATTGAAATCAAAAATAGTAAAAAATTGAAAACAATCTTGTTTGATCCTAGGTGCAAAACATATTGCTAAACATGATGTTATTAAAAGCCACAGAGTACATGATTGTGATAAAGAATTGATTAAAGGAGGCATGTACAGCAAAGTGTTGAAAGAGAGGATGTGAGAAACATGTCAAGCACATCATGACCATGATAACTGTTAATGTTATCGCAACCTCCCGAGAATAAAGAAGGAACGAGAGCGCCTCTTATCAACTACAAGATGTTCAACCAAGAGTTTTAAAGAACACTTCTTGATAGCGTATCATCTATTAATCTAATAACTACATCACTACTCAAAGAATTTGGGTTATGACCACTGAAGTTAACAAGAATGATTCTGCAATTCACAGAAACATCAATGAAGTGACCAAGGGGTATTTTGGAGGATGTCGTCATCAAAATTCAAGGGATGAAGTTCCATGTGGAATTCACTTTTCTAGATATGGACACCTCACCATTCTTACTTTATACCCCGATAATATTGAGACGACTATTCCTTCGAACAACAAAAGCAATGGTTGACTACAACACCAGAAAGATCACCTTTGCTCAAGCAGCGATAAGGTCCTGATTGAAATGATCCAAGTACCAAAGCTTGTAGAATCCATGTTAGATGAGAGTGAGCATATTCATAAAGAAACAAAAGACTGTGTTTTTCTAGCTGAAATCAGTGAGACAGCATTCTTCTTGGATGATAATGAAATCCAAGAACTCCTCTCCAAGTATGAGTACATGGAAAGCATAGTCGAACTCCCCCAGACCTTTAAAATGAGGTACTTACTGATGAGCTTACCGAGTTCATTGAAATCAATCCATCTCTATCATAGCAACATGAATTCAATGCAGATATTTTTGATGTCTTGTGTTTGGATCAAAAACAGTCAAGGTGGACACCATACAATCAACATAGATAACACCAAACACAGTTGCTAAAGCCACCACATAGCCAATCCAAACCCTCTAGAGTTGAAACCATTACCCTCATCGATGAAGTATGACTTCCTTGCGGGTGAACAGAACATGTTCCCGATCATCATCAATTCTCAGCTGACCGAGGACCAGGAATCTCGCTTGCTTGAAGTTCTAGAAAGAGACCACAAGGCTATTAGCTGGAAGGTTACGGATCTCCATGTGATAAACCCTTCATTGTGCTCGTACCATATTTACTTAGAAGTAGACACCATGCCTTCTCATGAGTTTCAGCATCGGCTGAACCCAAACTTTTGGGAGGTCGTGATAAAAGAAATCATGAAGTGGTGCGATGCGGGTTTTATCTATCCCATATCGAACTCAAAATGGGTAAGTATGTTACATGTGGTAACTAAGAAATATGGAATCACTATCGTAATGAATGATAAAGGAGAGGAGATTTCCCAGAGTACCAACTTCTTGATGTGTCTGCGGGGATTACAGATGCCTAAACCTGGCCACCAAGAAATATCATTTCCCTTTGCCCTTCATTGATCAAAAAGTAGAAAGTTTTACTGCAAAGGAATACTTCTATTTCTTGGATTGGTACTCTATTTACAATCAAGTTCCTATATCCCCTGAAGACAAAGATAAGACCACCTTCACCTGTCCATTTGTGTACGCCTTCATACGTATGCCGTTCGAATTGTGTAACACCCCTGCTACATTCCAGAGATGTATGTTGGCCATATTTGCTGACATGGTGGGTAGTTTTCTTGAGGTATTCATGTATAATTTTTCAATCTACAGAGATAACTTTGATCAAAGTCTAACTTATCCAGGCTGACTAATTCAGTGATTTTGCATAGTCAATTTGGTGCTCTCTTGGGTGTAGAGTCAATTTATGGTGACTGAAGGAATTCTATTGAGTCACATCATCTCCAAGCGAGTCATGGAGGTCGACCTTACCAAGGTTTAAGTAATTTCGAAACTTGACCCACCTACCACATTAAAGCAAGTCAGGTCATTTTCGGAGCATGGCGGTTTTTACCGAAGGTTCATCAAAGACTTTAGCAAGATTGTCCGATCATTGATAGAGCTTCTAGGAAAGGACATCAAATTTATTGTAGATGATAGTGCGCTCCCTTTCTTTGATCATTTGAAATAAATAATCACCCATATTGGTCTCTGCCATTTGAGATTATAAAGGATACTTTTAATTATGCCATTGGGGTTGTGATGAGATAGTGACGAGATGGATGGTCATTTGCGATTCATTATACTAGTAGAACTCTGGATGAAACCCAAAGGAATTGCACCATTACAGAAAAAGAGTTTCTAGTAGTTGTTTTTGCGTTAGAGAAATTCTGGTCACATTTGCTTAGCTTAAAAGTGATTGTCTACACTAACCATTCTACCATATGGTACTTACAGAGCAAGAAGGATGCAAAGTCACATTTATTTTGCTGGAACCTTCTACTCTAGGAGATTTATTCGGAAATATGAGATAAATCTAGAGTCAAGAATTTTGTGGCAGATAACTATAATCCTAAAGTCAAGAATGTTGTGGCAGATTACCTTTCCAGAATTACCGAGTGAAATACTCCTGAGTAGAACATCATTCCAATCTCCGAAAACTTCCCAGATGAAGCGATATTATCAGTCACCTCGCTCCCTTGGTATGCAAATATTGTGAACTACCTTATCTCTAAGGAAGTTCTACGAGATTGCCCGAAGCTAAAAGTAGACAAGTTCATGTCCTATATTCATTATTACCAATGGAAGGATCCTTACTTATTCTGAGAGGGTGCATATTGTATATGATGAAGGTTCATTCTTGAGGAGGAGTATGCAAGTTTCCTGAATCATTTTCACTAGTTAGAATTTGGACGACTCCATTCTGGAAATTAGACATCAACGAATTGCTTTAATGCATCCTCTGGTGGCCGACTCTTTTTAAAGATGCTACAGAATATGTCGAGTTGTACTGACTACTAAAAAATAAGCGGCACCATCAGTTCTCGAGATTCCATGATCTCAAGTTCATTCAAATCTCAAATGTCTTTAAAGCATGGGGTATTGATTTCGTGGGCCCATTTCCTAACAACCAAAGTTTTGAATCTTGCTTGCTGTCTATTATGTAAGTAGATGTATGGAAGCTATCCTCGCTCAGTCGCTGACAATACCACTATCTGTCGATTTCTCAAAAATAACATCATTTCATGGTTCAGGATTCCCAAGATTTTGATATCCGATGGGGAAGCAATTTTATTGACAAAGAGGTCAAGAAGCTGACCAAGGAGTATGCCATTAAACACCATGTCATATCTCCTTACCACTCACAGACTAATGGCTTGGCAGAGGGTTCAAATAGGGAGATCAAGAACTGGTCACAAATACTTGATTTGGTTCTTTGGGCTTATCAACAACATACAAGTCTCCTTTAGGTATGTCTCCCTATCATCTTGTGTATGGCAAGCCATGCCATTTTCCCGTAGAAGTCGTTCATAAATCTTTATGGGCAGTCAGTATATGCAATCTGGACAAAGAGAAAGCTGGTAAGGACAAACAAATTGACCTGAACATAATGTTAGAGTTCAAAGATTATGCATATGACAACAACCACATGTATAAAGAAAAATTCAAGAAATGTCACGATAAACACATCGAAAGAAAGAATTTCGAGCCCAATTAAAAAGTGTGGTTGTTCGATGCAAAGTTAAAGTTGTTTCCTGGCAAACTAAAAAGCAAATGGCCAGGACCATTTATTGTGAAAAATGTGCATGACAATGAAAGTATTGTTATATCAGGCTTGCCATCTGACGCACAACCTTTTGTGGTCAACATGCGGCTATTGAAACCATACCTAAAGCATGACACTTTCCTATTTGTTGTCGATTCAATTAATGTAATATACTAAGAAGATCTCCCGGGTGTAGAGGGATCAAACGATTAAGAACCGGAAATATCTTCTCTTTTCCTTCTTTTATTTCTTTCTTCTTTTCATTTCCTCTCTTCCTTTTCTCTGTCTGGTTACTCATTCATACCTTTCTTCACTGATATACATAGGATGTGCTTCATCTTAAGTATACAAGTATGAGTGATTCGAGTGTTCATTCTTCGATCCCTCAACTGTATCCCAAGTTGTTGATAATTCTTTTCTATACTTAGGGCATCTTTACCCCCAAGAATAGGAGGAGACATGTCAAGCCGATGACTTCGTACATTCTAACCCTCTATCAAAATCGCTTTGTAAACAATCTGCTATACTTAGGATTAGTTAATCCTAAGTATAGAGGGGGACGATTGTCTTTACATTCATTAATTCACTGTAGTTTAGGCTCTTCTAAACTTAGCACGAGTTATGTCTTTCTTTCTTCTCATTGATCACTACAAGGACATAGTTGGAGCTAAGTATAGGGGGTCATATATTTGTATATATACATTAACCATAACTCGTACTTCTGTATTTTCAATAAAAATGAATAATAAAAGGGTATACGATAAGTCAACTATGAATAATTCACTCTTATAAAATTTACAAATACAACTAATACACTAATTCTTTTGCTTTTTAAAAAATCACATACAAATTTACAAAATTTCAAAAATACCTAAAAATATGTAAAACCTTTTGAAAACTTCATAAAAATATGTAAAACTTTTTGAAAATCACCAAAAATTCAAAATTAGAAAATATATTCAGAAAAATATTTTCTGCATTGCATTGCATGTGCATTTTTCTAAATGATTTTGACAGTTGAACAAGTCCAAATAAATTAGAGTTTGGTCTAGTCCTTAATACACTTAATTTCAAAGGAACCTCTTATGGACTAGAATTGGAGCACTTCAGGTCAACTCGATTTAATTCTTTAGGTTCTATAAGACTATGTTCATGATTAAATGTGACTAACTAGAACCTTTCATGCCATCCATATGACTCTTGAGGAGATGGCTTGACTTGAGACCTCACACTTAACATGTGTCTCAACATAGATGGATTGTTGAAAGATCTTGGAGTCTAAGTTGGGATGATACTAGGCCACTTTGTCGAGGGTGGCTCATGAACCATTCTTGGGGATTGTCGAAACCAGTATGTCAACCCTATGTTTTTTTGTAACATAGACATCTAATGACTAGAGAATGGATTGAAATAAAGCTTTGGATGAGGAATGGTCTGCTAGCACAATTTTTCTAAAACCCCAAAACATAGGCAGAATAAAAGATTCTATATCCGTCAGAGCAACAAAAATGCAGAGTAATGTGAAACAAAGACATACCTAAAATAATCCTACACCAAAAATTCCAAAAAAAATCGAGCTTCCAGAAAAGCATGCTTCTTGGTGAAGACTTGGTTACATTGGACTAGCTTCATAAGGAAATATGACTATAGTACTTAGTTTCCACTTCTTTTCCCTTTCTTCAAGCTTCTCCCTAATTCGTTGTGCACTAGCACATAGATGACCTTAGAAGGAAATATTCATCTCCCTGAGGATGAGTTACCGGAGAAGGTGACTTCAAGATAGTTCAGTACTTCATCTAGGACAAGCTAACTCAATTCACACACATGGTACCTATCATTTTAAGGTTTAAGACTATACGTTTGAAAGGACGATTCAGATCAGACTATTGAGTTTAACCAGAGTTGAACCAAATTGAGGAGCATAGAACCTAAGGGCTTTTGAGTCACAATTCCTAACCTAAGCATGATTTCAAACACACTAACAATCCAAAGGTCTTAACCGAGCTCCAAACTTAAATTTTATGAAGACAAGTTTGAAAGTCACCATCATTATAACTTCCTTATTTTTCTTTTCTTTATTTCTCTTATGAATCACTTATTCTCATAATAAGTGTTTGCTAGGGACTAACAAAGGTAAGTATAGGGGTGAGATGAATACTCATTCATTCACCTTTATTCCTTTTATTGGATTTAAATCCCTATATAAATACATGTAAATACAACTAACTTGTACAAATTAAAACATTGACTATTACATCTAAATAGTTCATAAATATATGTATTTAAATAAAAACTAAATGAATAAAGAAAAGAAAGAAAAATAAAGGAAGTATTGTAAATATCGACTGATCCTAAACCCTGAATCAAATCAATATTGGCATGGTCGATAAGAAATAAAGTAGGAGGAGATAAGGGCAGAGAAAAATAGACACAATAACACAGACACCCTAGGTGCCCAATACATTGCACATATATCCAAAATTACACTAATTTATACTCACTCTTACACATCTCAAATAAATATATTTTCAACACAAAACATGTACACAAAAATACATAGAAAAATACAACAAATAATTTCATATAAAAATAATGTATAGAATGTCAGGGATACACAGATAAAAAAGCCACAAATACAACTTCAATGATAAATATATCATCCAAATGAACTCAAAACTAATCAAACTCACTTTATTGTTCTTAAAGTTAGATTATCTATTTAATAAATTTAGTTTCATTAAAAATGGAGTTAAGATATAAAAGTTAGCTTTTTGGGTTCCATTGTACTATATGCCTATACATTTTATTCCTTTAAATTAATATTTATATTTTTACTCTTTTTATATTATTAACTACTTTTAAATATTATATATAACATATTAAAATACAAACATTAAATAAAGTCGTTAAAATTCATCAAATTATAAAAAATTATAAATAAAATCAAAAAATGGAATAAAATTATGTAACTATGTATTTATATATATAATAAATGTATAGGTTACGTACATATAATAATAAAATTTAAAATACGAAATAAAAATCAAATACCTAATACATAATTATTTATACCTATAAATACATTTGTAAAAATTAACATTTAAGAAATAAACTGATAAAAATAAATAAAAATCACCTAAAAATATGATATAAAATAGGAAATAACATTAATGTTTTTAGTTTAATTAAATAAAATTGCTTTCTATTTTGTTTTTAATTTCTTTACATTTCTATTTCTATTTTGTCTTTTTGTGACTAACGTGGACCAATGAGGAGGCGGTGTTGGTTAACCCTATGTTAATTGACCCACCCCCTCTTGGACCGGTCTATTATGTGTTCTTTCCTCTTTTTGCCAAATTTTTTGGCTTGAATCAAGATCGATCTCTGTTCAAATCCTTTATAAAATCTCTTCGCTTATGCATCGACCTTAATACGAGTCAAAGAGAGACAACCTTTGATTCACGTGAAAATTCTAATCGAAGATCCTCCTCCGCCAATTTTTATTTTTAATCCTTCTAATCCAATCGTTTTCCCCAAAGTTCATCTTCGAAGCTTGCCCTCAGTAACAAGAAGTGGAGTCTCCTGAATTGTAGTGCGTAGGAAGGGCAGAGGAGGCGATTCAACCATCGTCAAAGACCTCTCATGGTGGCTATGCTCCTAGCCTCTCCAGGCAGATGAGATACTTATTTCTTTGCTTTTCCGATTTTAGGAGTAGATGTAACTTAGATCTTCCTTTTATTTCTTTTAATTCCTTCTATTTTATCCTAAAAATCAAAATCGTAGTTTGTTAGAGTTCTAGGCTCCAGATTATGTCCCATCAGTTTGTGACCATGAACCTAAAGAAATTAGATGTCAAATTATTTACTACACATCATGAAAATGTGGAATATTTAGCAAACAATTTGCCAAAATAGTGTTAGTTCATCGTACGAATGAGATAATGTAGCACAACAATTGTGCATCTAGAAATCAAATTTAAAAGGAAATATTTTCCATAATGATTTCTAATATTCATGATGAATATGAGAGGTAGATCCGGGTTACCATTAAAGCGTGAATTTCTGCAAAAGACACCACCTGAATCAAGTATGATATGCAAACTTGTCTCTCGTGGGTGCATAGATGAGTCATGTTCCTACCCACGAACCCAGACGTCTACTAGGACAACAAGAATAGAGATGTAAGAGTTGTAGAATCTCAAGAATCTTTCTCTGTCAAGGAGCATGGAATGTAGAAGAGGATTTTTCTCTTACAAATTCAGTGAAAAGAGAGGGCATAACTCTCCTTTTATACTTGTTGTACACGTCCAACATTTACCATGGTAGCTCTTGGATTTTAAATTAAGGGATAAGAGCAAGTCTTAATTCAATAAGGATAATCTCCTTATTATCTTCAATCAATATTAATTAATTAAAAAGTAAGAAACAACTTCAGAGTCCTTATTTAATAAGAACTCAACAACATGGTGGACCATGTATACTTAGTATACACGCCCATCACCTTCCATAAATGGAAGTTGTTGCTGCAAATTTAAGTAATTAATTAATTCACTTGACAATCATATTATCAACATTGGATAAATTATGAAATTAATCCTAAAAGATTATGAATCATATTTTAACCTAAAATTACATGTAAATCCTATTTACATCTACAAACTTAATGTGAATCAAATTCACACAATCTCATGAAGTGGAAAAATTATGTAAATCATATTTACATAATATTTATATGACTGACATCCATATACATATTAATTATTGCGAATCAATATTCACAATAATCGATGAGTTATACTTGTGAATTATATTTGCAAATTTATCCTTATCAAAAATATGCAATAATCATAATTATTACAATATTGCCATTGACAAGTATAAGCCCTAATCCAATTTGGACTCATGAGATAAATATGCATATACTTGGAGATAATGTTGGAGAGATCATACTATACATGTGTAGTGACTTGAAATGTGGATAACTATCCAATTTCAGGGTCTACTTTTTTTGAAAATCTGACACCTACGAATGTTGAGCTTGAGAAGTAACACTTTACACTCTCAGTGAGCTTAATGAAATGCATCACACTCTTCATGAGCTAGACGAAGTGTCAGTGAGCTGAATACATATTCCTTGACCATTTCCAATCATATTACAAACCATTTGGAGCTAAGAAATGATCCTAAGGAGCTTGTATATTTCCATTTCCTTGACCATTTCTTTTTCCAACAATTGGACATCGAAATTAGAATTGAATTGGAAATTGGATCCAAATGAATTGTGATTTAATCCAATTAAATCAGAAATCATCTAGCTAAATGGAGCCACTATAATCCATCTTGTTTCATCACTCCCTCAGAATGGAAGTGTTATGGTAGATGATCAATTACAACATATGTATCCCTGAGTTTTTCCAATATTCATCCATCCTTCACACTATAAGACATTAATAAGTTCGAAGTTCAATGCCTGTTTTGATTATCTTGTTCTGAATGCATCGATAGATTTCTCATTTGGTAATTGGGAAACAATATTAATCATATACTTTCTAAAAGCATGTATTAATATCTCGAATTCATATTTTATTTCATAGACAAAACGACCATTCATGGAATTCATTTTGACCCCCAAATACCTCATGAGTAAGCACACTCCCCTGGTTCATCAACTATGCACCTATATGATTCCTTTGAGAGATCACACATCTCATGCAACTTCATATGCACACCGACGTGCCGGTATATGGACCTTGGCTAGTTTACCAACCTATTAGTTTGTCAAATGTGCATACTTAGCCATATAGATGTATATATGTGTCGGGTGAAAGGATGTGCGCCTGATCGTAATAGTTATGATTCAGGTCTTAGTTTATCTCAACCTCATCAAGTAAACTTTTTGACTTGATTATTCCAACACTCCTAAATCTCCATTTCTATGTAGAGGACCTACATCAAGAAGTCAGTTAGAAACCAACCTTTATAGAATGATTACCATATCTTTCTCAGACTGGATATCTTTATTGAATATCACATGTTTAAGCTTAGTTGTGTCCTCCCAGATACATGGTATTCAATATGGCCAAGGTACATAACCCCAATTGTAGAAATGGATTTTAATAAGAAAGTACATTCATTAAATTATTCATTTCATTTCAGATGGACATGATAAAATAATAATTTTTATTATATTAATGGGTTACTGAGGGCTTACAAGTCCAACAGTCTTCTACTAGCCCTCGAAGAAATCATGTATAATTTTCAACCCCATATTTATTACATGCTGACCGAAGACCTTTTGGGTCAACGCCGTGGTTAGCACTCAACAATGTTTTTGGTAGAGGCAATGTTGGTAATCGTTATATCACCACTCTTTTGGATCTTCCAGATGATGTGATATTTCCTATCCACGTGCTTTCTCTTTTGATGCCACTAAGGTTCCTTTGCTTGCATTATGGCACCCATGTTGTCGTAGAGAAATGGAATGGGAGATTCCGATGAGGAAACTACTCCAAGTTCTTGAAAGAACTTACATATCCAGACATACTCTTTAGCATCATCTAATGCGGATATGCATTCTACTTCAGTTGTTGAATTAGTCGTGGTGTCCTATTTCTTGCTTCTCCAGCTCACAACACCACCATTCAATATGAATAAGAACCGTGACATCGACTTCATGTCATGCACATCTGATTGGAATTCTGAATCAGTGTACCCTAAGATATGAAGATCGTTATGTCCATAAACCAAGACGTAGTCTTGAGTTCTTCTTAGGTACTTGAAGATGATTTTTCCACAATCTAGTGTTCCTCTCCATAGCTGGATTGGTAACGACTTACCACTCCCACTGCATGGCAAATGTCTAATCTAGCACAGATCATGGCATACATTAGGCTTCCCACAATCGATGTATAAGGGCATCTGATCATGTCTTTATTTTCCTCAATAGTTTGAGGAGCCATCCCTTTACATAGGTGAATACCTTGTCTTAAGGAAAGGAAGCCTTTCTTGGGATTATCCATACTGAATCTTTCCAGCATCGTCTTGATGTATCTTTGTTGTGAAAGTCCCAATATCCTCTTTTGTCTATTTATGAACAGCTTTAGTCCCAAGATGTAAGAGGCTTCTCCGAGATCTTTCATCTCAAAGGTACTGGACAACCATACCTTAACACTGGTCATCATACATGTATCATTCCCAATGATAAGGATTTCATCTAAACAAAGCACAATGGACACGATGGTGCATCTACTGAGCTTCTTGTACACACATGGTCCATCCGAATTCTACATGAAATCATAACTCCTTATGGTTTCATCAAATTGAATGTTCCAACTACGAGAAGCATGTTTAAGCCCATCGATGGATTTCTTTAGCTTGCACACTTTTCCTTCCTTATCCATGAAGATTTCCTGATCATTGATAGAGCTTCTAGTCAAGGACATCGAATTTATTGTAGATGATAGAGTTCTCCCTGTCTTTGATCAGTTGAATGAAATAATCACCTAGGATCCTATCTTACCACCTTCGAATTGGTTTCTGCCATTCGAGATCATAACAGATGCTTTTGATTATGCCATTAGGGTTGTGTTGGGATATTGACGAGATGGATGGTCATTTGCAATTCATTTTGCTAGCAGAACTATGGATGAAGCACAAAGGAATTACACCATTACAGAAAAAGAGCTGTTAGCAGTTGTGTTTGCGTTGGAGAAATCCAGGTAATATTTACTTGGCTCAAAAGTGATTGTCTACAATAACCATTCTACCATATGATACTTACAGAGCAAGAAGGATGTAAAGTCACGTTTAATTCTCTAGATCCTTCTATCTAGGAGTTTGATTTTGAAATACGAGATAAACCTAGAGTCAAGAATGTTGTGGTAGATCACCTTTCCAACATTATGGAGTTAAATAATCCTGAGCATAACATCATTCCAATCATCGAAACCTTCACAGATGAAGCGATATTGTCAGTCACCTCAATTACTTGGTACGCTAATATTGTGAACTAACTTATCTTTAAGGAAGTTCCATGAGATCGGTTGAAGCTGAAAGTAGACAAGTTCATGTTCAATATTCATTTTTTCCAATGGAAGGATCCTTACTTGTTCCGAGAGGGTTCATATTGTATCTGGTGAAGGTTCATTCTCGAGGAGGAGTATGCAAAGTGTCCTAAGTCATTATCACTAGCTAGAATCTGGACGATACCATTCTGGAAAGCGAACATCAACGAAATTGCTTCAATGCATCCTATGGTGGCCGAATCTTTTTAAAGATGCTACAGAATATGTCAAGCGTTGTACTAACTACCAAAAAATAAGCAGCACCGTTAGTTCTCAAGATACCATGCTTCTTAGGTATATTCAAATCTCAGATTTCTTTGATGCATGGGGTATTGATTTCATGGGCCCATTTACTAAAGACTAGGGTTTAGAATCTTGCTTGCTGTTGATTATGTAAGTAGATGGGTGGAAGTTATCCTCGCTTGAGCTTCCAAAAATACCACTATTTATTGATTTCTCAAAGATAATATCGTTTCATTGTTTGAGATTCTCAATATTTTGATATCCGATGGGGGAAGCAATTTCATAAATAAAGATGTCAAGAAGCTGATCAAGGAGTATGCCATAGAACACCATGTCACATCTCCTTACCTGTAGACTAATGACTTGGCTGAGGGTTCAAATAGGGATACCAAAATAGTTTTACAGAAACTTGTGCATCCTGATAGAAAGAACTGGTCACAATTACTTGATTCGGTTCTTTAGGCTTATCATACAACATATAAGTCTCCTTTAGGTATGTCTCCCAATCGCCTTGTGTATGGCAAGCCATGTCATTTTCTCAAAGAACTCATTCATAAATCTTTATGGGTGGTCATTATATGCAATTTGGACATAGAGAAAGACGGTAAGAACTGAAAGATTGACCTGAATAGACTATTAGAGTTTAAAGATTGTGCATATGACAACAGCCACATGCATAAATAAAAAGTAAAGAAATGACATGCTAAACATATTAGAATAAATAATTTCGAGCCCAAACAGAAAGTGTTGTTGTTTGATGCAGAGTTAAAGTTGTTTCCGATAAAACTAAAAGGCAAATGGTCAGGATCGTTTATTGTGAAAAATGTGCATGACAATGATAGCATTGTTATATCAGGCTAGCCATCTGATGCACAACCACTAATACACTAATTCTTTTTTCAAAAATCCTTTAAAAATTTTCAACATTTCAAAAATATCTAAAAATATGAAAAATCTTTTGAAAACTCCATAAAAATATGCAAATTTTTTGAAAACCCCATAAAAATTCAAAATTAGAAAATATATTCCGTAAAATATTTTCTGCATTGCATTGCATTTGTATTTTTCTAAATGATTTTGACAATTGAATAGGTCCAAATAAAATATGAAGATTAGAGCTTGGTCTAGACCTTAGTCCACTTAATTTCAAAGGAACCTATTAAGGATTGGAATTGGGGCTCTTCGAGTCAACTCGACTTAATTCTTTAGGTTGTATGAGACTATCTTCATGAGTCAATGTGACTAACTGGGACCTTTCATGTCATCTGTATGACTCTTGAGATAATGGCTTGACTTGAGACCACACACTTAACATGTAGCTCAAACAAGAATGCATAGTAATTCCAAACAAAGAAATATCTAAATAAGCCTACACCAAAAATTCCAAAAATGTCGAGCTTCCAAAAAAAGCCCGCTTCTTAGTGAAGACATAGTTACACTAGACAAGCTTCATAAGGAAATATGACTATACTACTCAGTTCCACTTATTTTCCCTTTCTTCTAGCTTTTCTCTAATTTGTTGTGCACTAGCATGTAGCTGAAGTTAGAAGGAAATATTCATCTCCCCGAGGATGAGTTACTAGGGGAGGAGACTTCTGGATAGTTCAACAATTTATCTGGGACAAGATAACTCAATTCACACACATGGTGCCCGTCATTTCAAGGTTTCAAGACTAGATGTCTAAAAGGATGGTTCTGATCAAACTATTGTGTTGAACCGAATAAAGGATCATAGAATCTAAGGGTCGTTGAGTCTCAATTCCTAACCTAGACATGGTTTCAAACACACTAACAATTGAAATATCATAACCAAGCTCGAAACATCGATTTTATGAAGACAAGTTTAAAAGTCACCATCATTCTAACTTCTTTATTTTTCTTTTCTTTATTTTGCTCTCTGCATCACTTATTCTCATTATAAGTGTTTGTTAGAGACTATCAAAGGTAAGTATAGGGCGGTGATGAATACCCATTCATTCACCTAGGTAAATACATGTAGATACATTTAACTTGTACAAATTAAAACATTGACTGTTGTATGTAAATAGTGCATAGATATATGTATTTAAATAAAAAATAAATGAATAAAGAAAAGAAAAAAGATAAAAGAAGTATTGTAAATACCGACTGACCCTAAGCTCCGGGATCAAGTCAATATTTACTAGGTCAATAAGGAATAAAGTAGGGGGAGATAATAGTAGAGGAAAATAGATACAATAACAAAAACAACTAGAAACCCTGGGTACCCAATACACTGCATATATCCAAAACTACACTAATTTATACTCACTATTAAACATCTCAAATAAATATATTTTCGACACAAAACAAGTACACAAAAATACATAGAAAAATACAAAAAATAATTTTATATGAAAATAATGTACAGAATGACTGGGACATACAAATAAAAAAGCCACAAACAGAGCTTCAAGGATCAATATCGCCTCCATATGAACTCAAAATTCACCCAACTCACCTTTATTGTTCCTAAAGTTATATTATCTATTTAATAAATACAGTTTCATTAAAAATGGAGTTAATGTACAAAAGTTAGCTTTTTAGGTCCCATTGTCGTATATATCTATACATTTTATTCTTTTAGTTTGCTCTTTATATTTTTACTCTTAAATATTATATATAACATATTAAAAATGCAAAATAAAATAAAGTCATTAAAATACATTAAATTAATTAATAGAATAAGATATATAATTATACTATACCTAAAATTACATACCCATAATTAATTAAGTATATAAATAAAATCAAAAAATGAAATAAAAATATGTAACTATGTATTTAAATATATTGTAAATGATAGATTATGTGTATATAATAATAAAATTTAAAATATGAAATAAAAATAAAATACCTAATACATAAACATTTATTCCTATACATACACATTTTAAAATTAACCTATAATAAATAAGCTGATAAAAATAAATAAAAGTCACCTAAAAATATGACATAATATAAGAAACAACTTTCACATTTTAAGCTTAATTAAATAAATTTGCTTTATACTTTATTTTTATTTTTTTCTATTTCTATTTTGTCTTTTAGCGACTGACGTGGACCAATGAAGAGGCAGTGTTAGTTAACCTAGGTCAATGGACCTGCCCCCTCTTGGACCGGTCCATCATGTGTTCTTTCCTCTTTTCGCCAAATTTTGGGGCTTGATTCAAGACTGGTCTCTGCTCGAATCCTTCATAAAATTTCTTCGCAGATGCGTCGACCTTAACACGAATTAAAGAGAGACAACCTTTGATTCCCATGAAAATTCTAACCGAAGTTTCTTACTTGATCAACCTTGTATATAAAATCTCGTCCACCAATTTATATTTAAATCCTTCCAATCCAACTTTTATCCCAAAAATTCATCTTCTGGCTTTCCCTCAGTGGCAGTAAGTGGAATCTCCAGAATTGTAGTGCAGAGGAAGGTTGGAGGATGCGATTCAACATCGTTGGAGACCTCTCATGGTAGTTCTGCTCCCAGCCTCTCGAGGAAGATGAGCTTCTTATTTCTTTGATTTTTTGTTTTAGGAGTATATGTAACTTAGATCTACCTTTTATTTTTTTAATTCCATCCATTTTAGCCTAAAAATCAAAATCGTAGTTCGTTAGAGCTCTAGGTTCCATATTATGTCCCATCAATTTCCGACCATGAACCTAACGGAAGTAAATAAAAAAATTATTTACTAGATATCACAAAAATGTTTAATATTTAGCAAACAATCTACCAAAATAATGTTAGTTTGTTGTATGAATTAGAGAATGTAGCACGGTGTTTTATGCATATAGAGATCGAATTAGAAAGGAAATAATTTCCATAATGATTTCTAATATTAATGATGAATATGAGAGATAGATTTGGGTTACCATTAAATCTTGAATTTCTACAAAAGAAACCTCTCAAATCAAGTCTGATCTGCAGACTTGACTCTCGTGGGAACGCAGATGAGTCACGTTGCTTCACACGAACTTAGACGTCTATTGGTACAACAAGAAGAGAGTTGTAAGAGTTGAAGGCTCTCAAGACTCTTTCTCTGTCAAGGAACACATAATTTAGAAGAGGATTTTGCTCTTATAATTGCAGTTAAAAGAGAGGGCGTAACCCTCCCTTTATACTTGTTGTATACGTCCAACGAATACCATGGCAGCCCTTGGATTTTAAGTCAATGGTTAAGTGCAAGTCCTAATTCAATAAGGATAATATCCTTATTATCTCCAATAAATATTAATTAATTAAAATAAATAAGAAACAACTTTAGAATCCTAATTTAATAAGAACTCAACAACATGGTTGACCATGTATATTTAGTATACATGCCCAGCACCTTCCATAAATGGAAGTTGTTGTTGCAAACTTAAGTAATTAATTAATTAACTTGATAATCATATTATCAACATTGGAGAAATTATGAAATTAATCCTCAAAGATTATAAATCATTCACGAGCCCAAAATTAAATGTAAATCCAATTTACATCTACAAAATTAATGTGAATCAAATTCCCACAATCTCATGCATTGGAAAAATTATGTAAATCATATTTACATAAATATTTATATGAACCAAATCCATATAAATATTACTTATTATGAATCACTGTTCACATTAATCGATGAGTTATACTCGTGAATCATATTCACAAATTTTCCCTTATCAATAATATGTAATAATCATAATTATTACAATATTGACATTGATAGATATGAGTCCTAATCCAAATTGGACTCATGAGATAAATATGCATATACTTGGAGATAATGTCAGGGATATCATATATCCATGTATAGTGACTTGAACACTGGATAACCATCCAATTTCAGAGCTTATACTATTTTTGCAAAAATCCGACACCTACGAATGTTGAGCTTGAGCAGTCACACTTTACACTCTCAATGAGCTTAACGAAATGCATCACACTCTCCATGAGCTGGACAAAGTATAGGTGAGCTGAATCCAGATTCCTTAATCATTTCTAATTATATTCCAAACCATTTGGAGCTAAGAGATGAGCTCAAGGAGTTTGTATATTTCCATTTCCATGACCATTTCTGTTTCCAACATTTGGACATCGAAATTGGAATTGAATTGGAAATTAGATTCAAATGAATTGTGATTTAACCCAATTAGATCACAAATCATATAGCTAAATGGAGCCACTATAATCCATCTTGTTTCAGTACTCCTTCAGAATGGAAGTGTTATGGTAGATGATCCATGATAACATATGTATCCCTGAGTATTTCCAAGATTTATCTATCCTTTCACTCGAAGATTTTGATAAGTCCGAATTTCAATCCCTGTTTTCATTGTCTTATTTTTAATGCATCGATAGATTTCTCATTTGATAATTTGGAAACAATATTAATCATATACTTTCCAAAAACATGTATTAATATCTCAAATTTGTAATTTATTTCATAAACAAGACAACCATGCATGGAATTCATTTTGACCCCAAAATACCCCATGAGTAAGCACACTCTCTCGGTTCATCAACTATGAACCTGCACGATTCCTTCTAGAGATCATACATCACATACAACTTCATATGCACAACAACATGCTGGTATATGGACCTTCGCTAGGTTACCAACCTATTGGTCTGTCAAATGTGCATACTTAGTGATGAATATGTGATTCATCACTCTATAAGTTAAAAATAGAGCTTTGTTCCTGAGTAATTAGCTGCATATTTCCACTTATATTGCATAATTAGCATTCATGCACATGTAAATAATATTTTCATATTAGCATTCATATTTGCATTAAATAAGGAGCCAAATTCACTTGTAAATATTCAACTGTATATTAGCCAAAATCACCTATTTGTATATATTTTATACTAACTTCAAATTCAATACAACCAACTTCATAGTGCATATATTACCAACACTAATAAAGGAAAAATATCAGAAGAACATTAACTTGTAAAATTATCCAATAAAATCCAAATCCAAGTTTGAAACTATGAACCTTAAAATATGAATATCTCTCTCATATAGTGTCCGATGCAGGTCTACTCCACTTTTAAAGTAATATCCATTCAAAGAACTTCAAAACAAGACTAATTTCATGAAAAACAGAGATCGTATGCAAAACTTGGATTTTGGGCCCCTATTGTATATTGTACATATTGACCAAAATGCCCTTATATTTTATCCTTTTATTTTCTTAATTATTAAAAATAAAAAATAGATTAAATTATAAATACGAATACCTTGTTAGGTGAGAAGGTAGCCAAGATAGGGCTACCTGCCCCTTCTGCACCACGTGTACCTGTACATCGAGTTCATCTAGTACATGAGCAGGTACAAGGGCCTCAGAGCAGCTGGGGTGAGGAGCAACAGTACACTCAGTAGGAGCAGCACACACCCTTACAAGTGGAGTTAGTTTACGAGGAGCCTCCACAGGTGTTCGAGATCAACGAGCTGTGGTAGAGCCATGACCCCGTCGGCAGACAGTCGAGGATATGGAATGGTCAACCACACCGAACGACCCTAGCTTACCAGGAAACCAGCTTCGTCCTCGCACCGCGCTTTGTACAGTTCTAGCCAGGACAAGGATACTAGCCTCAGCAGCACCAGCAGCAACGCACATTCCATTCAGGCCAGTAGGGTCTTCCACCACCTTACATCGCACCATGTCATACGCAGCAGTACCGACAAGGCCAGCAGGGCCAGTATAGATAGTCGCATCACTCATCCTCTAGTCAGCAGTGGGCCCCTCCCACTAGCGAGTTGGAGTCCTCCACGTTGGCCATCCAGACTTTGACTGATAGGGTTCATCAGATACATAATGATTACTTGGATATCATAACATATATGAACCGTGTCTTACGCCACCAAAATCAACAGATTGCACCAAAGACCCCAATTCCCGCCCAGGTTCAGGCCAACCCTAATAGCATGAATCGGGATAACATCGATACGTAATTAGGTATATTATTTGGATTACTCTTTATCTAAACACGAGATCCTTTCGTACGATAGTGTTAATCATATGTCCCTCAGGAGCGAAAGGACCGTGACCATACTTGATCGGGGGCAGGTACATGAGGAAGACGCTGCCAAGTCTCTATCTGAGGAGAACTTGGAGGCAGGGGAGCAACATTACCACCAACAACATCCACGGAATAAGAGGATTTCCATGTCCTCAAAACAAAATGGAAAGAAGAAGGAGACGAGCACCACAATGAATCGAGCAAACCAGATGAGGAGCCCACACCTCCATCTGAGGAGGACTCACCAGGAGTAGCGGTAGATGCATCACATGTTTCATTACATGAATTTATGTCCAGCCTGAGTCAGTGTCAGAGTCAAAGTCTCAGTCCTATACAGAACTCAGTTTCCCATTTGAATGAGAATAATTCAGTTTCACAATCTGAGTTGTCTTCAATAATCCCTTCCCCCATGCCCTTAAGGGTGGAAAGAAGAAAAAGACTAAAACAATCCAAAAAGATGACCCTGAGATGACTGAATTTTGCAATAAGTATATCAAGGTCACAATACCTTTTGATAAATATGTGGATATGGCACATGTATTTCAGAAGTACCTTAAGGTGAGATGCACACCTACTAGGGTCAGCAGGAAAACGAAAAGCCGTGTTGAGAAGCACGTTTTCTCAGTAGCCACTACTTGCACCATCAAGAATGCATTTCAAAGGAAGCGAAGGGACATGGGTGCCTATTATGTGGCGAGTCATGTCAATGTCACTACGTTTGCACGCACTCTCCTAGACAATGGATCCTAAATTAACCTGATGCCCACAACCCTCTATGAGTGGCTAAATCTAGGACCTCTTAGGAAATATATAGCCTTACTCCAATTCGCAGATAAATTAGCCAAGAGGTCCAAGGAAGAATTGAGGAACATTATCATCAAATTTGAGGGTCGAGATTATATGGACTTTACAGTCCTTGATATGGAGACCCCTCGAAATTGGAGAGATTCTTAGATCATTCTAATAAGGCTCTTCCTGAGAACAACATGGGCCTTATTTAGTTATAAAATTGGTAAAATTTAGTTCCAAACTCCAGGCGGAGATGAGGAACTTGTTATAAAGAAGATAAGGTGGCAGAGGTCAGATTCTGAATCTAGCATCGAGTACACTTCATCAGAAGCAGATTATGTTCATGTAGACACCATTGGACCATGGATACAGAACCCAACTAGCACCGATGAGCCCGTCTCCGCTAGAGAGAATCTTGTACATGAGACAGCTTGCGAGATCCTTAGGAATGAACTTATCGTAGATCATACATAAAATGCATCCCCCTACATCTTCAATGACATAGAGACCTAGTTGGTCCTGTCAGTCCTTCCTTCTTTAGGACAATCAGAAGATGAGTATGATGAGTCGGACACGACTTTCGCAGATTGCTTGGATACTTTTGACGATCTGACTCTAGAGCTGAGTCAGTTGGTGGCAGTTACTTCAGAGACATATCCTGCCACTACCAATACAGAGCCATAGTCGATTGAGCCAGATTTTCTCAATGACCACATTTTACCTGAGCTCAAACCATTACCCACAACCTTCAAATATGCCTTCCTTGCGGGACAAGAGAGAAAATTTCCGATCATCATCAGTTCGCGATTGACCGAGGAGCAGGAATCTCACTTGATAGAGATCTTGGAGAAAAACCACAAGGAAATAGGCTGGAGCATCTTTGATATCCATGGGATAAATACCACTCTGTGTTCACACCATATTAACCTTGAGAATTATGCTAAACCCTCTCGTGAATTCCAACGCAGATTGAATCCAAATTTACAAGAGGTCATGAAGAAGGAGATTGAGAAATGGCGTGTCGCGGGTTTTATTTACCACATCTCCGATTCCAAGTGGGTGGCACCTATCCATGTTGTCCCGAAAAAAGTTGGGAATTCAAACAACCACCAATGAGGATAGAGTGGAGATCGTGACACTAATACCCACATTGTGGCGTATCTGTATGGATTACAGATGCTTGAATGCAGCGACGAAGAAGGATCACTTTCCCCTACCATTTATTGATCAGATCTTACAAAGATTAGCAGAAAAGGAATTTTTCTGCTTCTTAGATGGGTTCTTGGTCTACAACTAAGTAGTTATCACTCCTGAGGACCAGTAGAAAATTACATTCACATTCCCCTTTGGTACCTATGCTTTCAGGCGCATGCCCTTTGGGTTATGCAATGCTCCCGGTACATTTCAAAGGTGCATGATTGCAGTATTTGTCGAGATGGTCGGTAAATTCCTGGAAGTCTTCATGGATGACTTCTCGATCCTCGATGATTCCTTCGATTCCTTCTTAGAAATCTGGACCGAGTCCTCAAAAGATGTTGTGAGGTCAATCTGATGCTCTCCTGGAGAAAAGTCACTTCATGGTGACGATGGGCATTGTGTTGGGGCATGTCATCTCGAAGAGAGGAATATAGATTGACCCTGCCAAGGTGTACATGATCAGATGACTCCAACCACCAACCAATGTGAAATAGTTACGGTCATTCCTCGGGCATGTTGGATTTTACAGGAGATTTATCACAGATTTTTCAAAGATCGCCCGACCACTAACTGAGCTTGTAGGCAAATACATGGAGTTTACTGTCGATCATAAATATCTTGAGGCCTTTAAGCTACTTCAAGGGATGATCATGAACTCCTCGATCCTACAACTCCCAGATTGGTCTCTTCCTTTTGAGATCATGACGGACGCCTCAGATTTTGTTGTTGGGGCCGTATTAGGGCAGAGGTGGGATGGTATCCCGTTCACTATACACTATGCAAGAAAAGTGCTTGACCTCGCTCAGCGTAACTACACAGTTACAGAAAAGGAGATGCTTGCAGTAGCGTTCGCCTTGGATAAGTTCATATCCCATCTCATAGGATCTAAGGTAATTATGTTCATAGATCATACAACACTATGGTACCTAATGGAAAAGAAGGACGTGAAGACATGTCTTCTTAGGTGGATTTTACTCACCCAGGAGTTTGACTTGGACATTTGAGATAAACATGGAAAGAAGAACATAGTGGCTGATCACCTCTCCCGTCTCGAAATTCTTGATACTTCTGATGATACAGCTATCCGAGTCTCCTTTACAAATGAGTCGGTTTTTGTTATTGACTCACTCCCATGGTACGCCAATATAGTGAACTTTCTTGTCTCCAAGAGTGTTCCCGAAGATTGGCCCAAGAGCAAGATAGACCGACTCAAGTCGGATGCGAGACATTACCATTGGGAGGATCCGATCCTTTTCTTTGAAGGACCGGATTGTGTCTGGAGGAAGTGTATTACTCAGGAGGAATATCATAAGTTCCTTACTTTTTGCCATAGTTTGGAGGCAGGAGGACATCACTCTGGTACGAGGACTGCATGGAAGGTTCCACAATGTGGCTTATACTGACCGACTCTATTTCGCGATGCTCTCACCTTTGCGAAGTCGTGTCTAGTATGCCAGCGAATGGAGGAACCGTTGGTTCCAAGGGTGAGATGATAATGCAGCCTGTCATCATTTGTGATGTCTTTGATGCATGGGTCATCGAATTCATGGGTCCATTCTCGGTTAGCATGGTTTTGAATATATCCTTCTTGCGGTAGATTATCTGTCAAGGTGGGTGGAGGCTATCCTGACCCGAGTCACAGACAACAGGATTGTTTGTAAATTTATCAGAGATCATATCATCTCTAGGTTTGGGATCTCCAAAGTATTGATATCCGATGAGGTAGCCATTTTGTGAACATAGACGTGAAGAAACTAGTAAAGGATTACGACATAGAACACCGTATCGCTGATCCTTACCACCCACAGACCAATGGCATGACAGTGGTGTAGAATAGGGAGATTGAGACCATATTACAGAAGCTTGTCTGCCCAAATAGGAAGGCCTGGTCTCAGATCTTGGATCAGATCCTTTGGGCTTATAGAACAACCTACAAGACACCATTAGGAACCTCCCCATTTAGAATGGTGTTTGGGAAGCCGTTCCGTTTATCTGCAGAGTTAGTGCATAAATCTGAATGGGCAATCAAGAAGGTCAATTAGAACACACACCTAGGGTAGAAATAGAGAGAAATGGATTTGATGAACTTGTGGAGATCAGAAATCGAGCATACGACAACATTTTGGTATACAAGGACAAGGTAAAGCGTTGACACAATAGATTTATCAGACGAAAGACCTTTGTTCCTCGATAGAAGGTATGGTTGTTCAATGTGAGGCTGAGGGTTTTCAAAGAGAAGCTTAAATCCAAGTGGACGGGTTCATTCATAGTCCGTGCTTTGCACGACAGTGGATGTGTAGAGATCTCAGATCTTATAGATGGAGCACAAACATCCCTAGTTAATGGACAACTACTGAAACACTTTTGTCGGACCTAATGAACAGTTACTCTGTGTTGAGGAGATTGTTTTCACGCGTGAGGCAGACTCGGAAGACACACATAAAGCCACGCATGAGGCCTTGCGACATTAAGCTATCACAATTAGCAATATTGAAAAGATTCAGATCTTGATCCTTGTATATACTCACCTCCTTCTTTTATATATTTTCTTTCCCTCCCTCCCCGGTGATTCCAATCACTCACCCCCGGCTCCATATCATTTCATTTTATGGCTATATTTAGGATGACCAGGTCCTAAGTATAAGGGGGAAAGCGACTCGAGTATATTCACCATTACCTGTACATTCTCCAAATCTCATTGGTTCTCACACTCACTTTTGTCCTAGACTTAGGCTGACCAGAGCCTAGGTATAGGGAGGACCAATGCCTGCCATGTATATATACTCATCCATTTCCCCTCTTTACTTCGTTCGCCTCATTTTTTTGATCTTCTTCTACATTTAGGCTCTAGAGCCTAAGTTTAGGGGGACGGAGTGACTTCTATACTTTTTGCTATTTTAGCTCTCCTACGCTTAGCTCGAGCTATGTCTTTTTTCCTCGCTTTTCATGCTCTGAGGATATAGCACAAGCTAAGCATAAGGGGTGTGTATATATTACATATATACTTTACCCATAGCTCGTACTTTCATGTATTTTCACGTATTTTTGTATATATTATGCAATAATTACAGAGTGGGTAAAAATTAAAAAAATTAAACTTGTATAAAAAGTTGTAAAATTCTTGTAAATAATTGTAAAAATTATTGTATACCAAAAAAGAAAATAAAGGCTTCTTATTTACTCTTTCATATCATCCTTGCATAATAAAAAATGTATCTTGCACTTCATTCATCTACATAGCATGTCATCTACATCTCATATTCATATCTTGCATATGCAAAGTGAAAATTTAGTGGGTTCTGAACTAAGTTATGAATTGATGTCGATGATGGATTTGATTTAACCTTAATCTACCTAATTTCATAGGAACCTTATAGGAACTGGATTTAAGATTTTTCAGGTCAAGTGACTTAATTCTTTGAGTATGCAAGTCTATGTTCACATGTCATGTTGATTGGTTTAAGTAGAATATTTCGTACACATGCATGATTGTTTTAGACGGTGACCTAACTTGGACAAGCACCATGCGCGTAGCTCTTCATTGATGAGATGGTGAGGAAGTAGAATCCTTTAGCTTGGAGTAGCACATGGGTGGAAACATCCACCCTCCTTTAGGGAGGGAAGTGCATCTCAACCTAGTCTGGTGGTGTTGACGTCTAAGGACGAGATGTTGTGGGTTGCAATAAAGCTTCAAAAGAGGGATAGTCTACTGGATCAAGAAGAAAACCTCTTTATGTACATGCTTCACCTTGTATATACTTCAAAAAAGAAGAAAGTAAAAAAGGGAGAAAACTCCAAAAAAATGGATAGGCCTTATTGAAAATAAAATGCCTGTCGGAGTCTGTATATTTGCAAGGCATATGCTTCCAAGTCTCATACCATAGAAGCCTGAAGCTGGATGACTTGGCTACACTGGACAAGCATCTTAGGATAGGTAGCTACACTGGCTACCCTCCATTCTTCTCTCCACCCCCTCTTCTTGAGCTGGTCGCACTTGAGCTTAGAAGGGAATACCCCGTTCCTTGAGGAAAGAGTTACTAGATAGGAGAATTAGAGTTACCTTGTTAGAGGACGATGGTTCTTTGCCATTTCCGGTGTGGAAAGCTATATTTCACTTACACAGTACAAGTATTTATCATAGTCATCAGAATTTGCGTATGAGGATTTGTTCTGACCTGATTGTTGATGCGTCTTGAATAGAAGACTTGTGGAACTTAAACACTGTTAGGTCTTAAAATCAGATCACAATAAGGTTCCACCACACAATTAATCCAAAAGTCGAGTCAAGCTCCATTTTAACCTTTTGTTCATGAACCTTGGTATGGAATCCTAAATCATTTCACCTTTGCATTTCATTTTAGTTGCTCGGGGACGAGCAAGGTTTAAGTATAGGGGGTTGATGAATTTGTAATTCATCACTCTAAAAGTTGAAAATAGAGATTTGTTCCCGAATAATTAGCTGCACATTTCCACTTATATTGCATAATTAACATTCATGCATGTGTAAATAATATCTGCATTTTAGCATTCATATTTGCATTAAATAAGGAGCCAAATTCATTTGTAAATATTCACCTATATATTAGCCAAAATTACCTAGTATATATTTTATACTAACTTTGAATCTAATAAAACCAACTCCATAGTACATATATTACCAACACTAATAAAGGAAAAATATCAGAAAAATACTAACTTGTAAAATTGTCCAATAAAACCCAAATCCAAGTGTGAAACTATGAAGCTTAAAATACAAATCTCTCTCTAATATAGTGTCCGATTTAAGTCTACTCACTTTTAAAGTAATATACATACTTTCAATACACGACTAATTTCATGAAAATCAGAGATCGTATGTGAAACTTGGGTTTTGGGCCCCTATTGTATATTATACATATTGACCAAAATGCCCTTGTATTTTATCCTTTTATTTTCTTAATTATTAAAAATCCAAAAAATAGATTAAATTGTAAATATTCCTTTCATATTTTCTCTATTTTTATCTCGATTTTCTCTTATTTAAAAATGATAAAAAATGCAAAAGTCAAAATTGTGGTATTTTATACCTATAAGGTACCACCCAAAAATACACTTTGTCCAAAAAATTTCATTTGATTTTTTCCCTTCATAAAAGTTGTAGATCTCGTCGAGATGAGCAACTTTCATGTTGACCACTTTTTGATATGATCGCTTTTTTCTTTTCGATTTTTCTTTACACTTAATTTTGATTTTTCTAGGAGCGACATGTGGCCGCTCCTGGAGCCGCCACGTATCGCCCATATTTTACTTATTATTTATTTAATTTTTTTTAAAGTAATTAATTAAAATAATAATAATAATAGGTACCACGTGGTCGCATCCCAGCGCGCCACGTGGCATCATCCCTCCTCTCCAGCCAGTCACGTGCGCAACACGTGACCACGCCCAACCCGGTTACGTGCGCAGCACGTGACCTTTCCCTTCCCCTCTCCACAATCTCCCTAATTCCATCCACCCACAACCTCCACCTCCTCCGCTCGCCCACTCCTCCTCGCATTGGCCTTAAAAGGGAGATGACCTCCCGCTGATCCCTTATCTACCATTTTTGACGAGAGAAAGAGGGAGCTCCCAAGATCAGCTCTGGTGACAGTGGAGCCTTCTCCGGTCGAACAAAGACCCTTCCCTTTCACAACGAGGTCCCATGACACGAAATCGTCATTGCAACTCCTCCATGAAGCTGCCTAAGCTCGTCACTCCGTCGTGACTCGAGCAACGACCTTGAGCTCTTCTTTGAGCCTCATTCCCAGGCGCCCGCCTCCATCCAATTTCTCATGTAATCTCTTTTTCATCTTCTTCCTCTACCATTTCTCCCTATCCTCAATCTTCATCTCCATTTGTATTTCATTTTATCTCTCTTCAGTCCAACTCCATTCATTCACCCAATCTCAAAATCATTGATATTTTCACAGATCAATCACACATCACCGACGTGATGGTGATTTTTATGGTTTTTTGGCGTACTTTCATGAACCAATTCATCAAAATTCGCCAGGACATGACAAATACTGTGACTTCCCCTGTTCATAGGGGAAGTTCCCCTGTTTCCTTCTCTCCCATTTACACCTTCTTTTCATCTTCCTGTCTGCTTTCACTCCGACGCCGAGCTCGCCCCGCCTACGTCCTTCGCTGACCATCGCAAATCTCCCTCCAGCAGCGACTCGCTCCTCCTCGACGTCCTCACCCGACGTTCGTCTCCAGCCCTCCACCAGTTGCGCTCAAGCCCGCAGCCAACTGCTTTCGTGGGTGATTGCGCAGCTGGCCGCACCTCCTACGAGCGCCGCCTCAAGTGCATGCTTCCTTATAGGATGACATGCCTCAGCCGAGTGCCATCCTCCGCCAGTTACACACCCCACCAGTGACCACTCCTCCTCCTAAAATCCAGTCGCAGTTCCTCCGTGCGGGCAACACGTGTTTGACCGACAGCACACTCCGCCTCCGTCGCAGCCCCCGTAAGCAACTCACCGCTAGCCACCCAGCCCGCAATCGGGTACACCCCGACGCCTCCACCACCATCGCCGCCCCCTATTCCAGCAACTCCAGCCGGCTGCACCACCTACACCGCCCGCCCTCCAACCGACGTGCGCAACCATGACAATCTCCATTGCAGCGTGCCCCCCTTTCGCTCCACGCCATCGACGCTTAAGCCTCCACGCAAGCTCCGCCACGCTCGAGGGAGGAGCAATGCCCCTGACGCCACCGCCTTGGTTCCATCACGCCTGGGATACAACAAAAGGGGGGTGGGCACCATCACGTGTTTAGCACCCCCCATGGTGGGAAATTTACAAGACACTCATGCCATTTTGGGGATTTACGCACCAGCCCCATTTTCAAGCAGGCACGTGCTTTGCACGTGCCCAGGTTGAGGAATTGCAGCAGAAGCCCTCCGCTCTTCCATAAATAACGCTTGAGTCCCCTCCAGCTGGAGAACACGTGCGACGCACGTGCATCACTGAGCAATTTGTAGAAACAACCGTCACCAGTTTAGGTAATTGCACCTTAGACCGGTGTTTGCATATCCATTTAAACATCCATGTAGCAACATTTTTTCATTCCAAAAATCACATTGTAGAACATCTGAGGCTTTATCATTGTGAATGCTTGTTATATTTTTGTGAGATTCAATTAATTTAATATAATTATTTTAGTGGAAAATAGCATAGTTTGTCCACTGTTTGCCTTTAGTTTATTATTAAATTGATTAATGTTCCAAAAATGGAAAAAAATCACAATATGTAGAGTTTGAGTAGTTCTATATTGTGCCCACAAATCACTTAAAAATTATTCTGGTTATTTCTCACATAGACCTATCTAGGATAAATTAGTTTCTAAAAAATATTGATGTTTGGTATTTTTATTAAAATTAAATTTGCGTAAATCATCATGCATTCACATTTAATTCATAGTTGATTTATATAGAGTCGAAAAATTCCAAAAAAAGTTGCAGTAGCTTAATTTCATTGCGTTTAACATTCTGGCCAAGTTTCATAATTTTTGGACTTAATTTGATTACACTTTACATTTTAACCCTCGAACTTGGTTTGAATTGCATTTGCATTTTAATTGCATAAAGAAACCATAAAAAAATTCTCCTGAAAACCTAACATATGAATCGACATTAAATTAATCTAAGGAGAAAGCTGCCTCCCTGAGTTTGACCTTGGTCTTGCCCAAGTAAAATAAAAATTGCAGCTCGATATTAATTGATATATTAATTAAAGTGGTTTTGATTGACTCGAATTTATTCAACTACAATGAACTTGTTAATTCAACACTATTAAAAGGAAAAATTAGGGTCTTTCACTCAAGCAGATAGATGTATATCTGTCTCACGTCAAAGGATGTGTGTTATATCGTAATAGTTACGATTCAAGTATTAGTTTATCTCGACCTCATCAAGTCAACATTTTGACTTGATTATTCCAACACTCCTGAATCTCCATTCCTACGTAGAGCACCTACATCGAGAAGTCGGTCGGAAAACAATCTTTAGAGAAAGAATGTCATCTCTTTCTCAGACTGGATATCTTTATTGAATATCACATGTTTGAACTCAATTGTGTTATCCCAGATGTATGGTATTTGACATGGCCAAGGTACACAACCCTAATTGTACAAAGGGACCTTAATAAGAAAGTTCATTCATTGAATTATTCATTTCTTTTTAGATGGGCGTGATAAAAAATAATAACTTTTTGTAGTAGTGGGTCACTGAGGGCTTACAAGTTTAACAGTCTCCCACTATCCCTCGGAGCCATCATGTACAATTTTCAATCCCATATTTATTACATGCTTATCGAAGACCTTTTGGGTATATGTCTTGGTTAATGGTTAACATGTTGTCGGTAGAGGCAACTTTGGTGATCATGATATCACCATGCTTTTCAATTTCCCAGATGATGTGATATTTCCTCTCCATGTGCTTGCTCTTTTGATGCCGCCAGGGTTCCTTCGCTTATGCTATTGCACTCGTATTATCGTAGAGCAATGGAATGGGAGATTCTCATGCGGAAACTATGTCAAGTTCTTAAATAAACTTGTGCAACGAGACAACCTCTTTAGAAACATCTAATGCGATTATGTGTTCCGCTTCAATTGTTGAATCAACAATGGTGTCCTGTTTCTTGCTTCTCCAGCTTACAACACCATCGTTCAATATGAATAAGAACCCTGACTTCGACTTCCTATCATCCATATCTGATTGGAAGTCCTTCCTGTCATCCATATCTTATTTGAAGTCTGAATTAGTGTTCCCTAAGATTTGGAGATCGTTATGTCCATAAATCAAGTCGTAGTCTTGAGTTCTTCTTAGGTACTTGAAGACACCTTTTTACCGCAGTCCAGTGTTCCTCTCCATAGCAGGATTGGTAACGACTTACCACTCTGATGAATCCATGATTCATTAACATTTCTGTCACATTTTATCTTAAAACCCTTAACAAATACATGTAAATATCTATTAATTCCCACCTTTTATCAAAACCTCATTCATGAATAAAAATACACTTTTATGCATCAAAAACATGTAAATAAATAAAAAATAAAGAAAAGTAAAGAAGGCAGATTGTAAATAAGTATATATGTACAATATGACTTATAAAATATAAATATAGCTGCAAGATATATTTATATAACCTAACTCCCGAGATCGAGTCAGCATGGTTTGGTCGACAAACAAACAAGTAGAGGGAGATAAGGAAAGAAAAACATAAAAATAATTAAAAATACACTCCACACATTCTTCATCATTTGTCAAATAAATATCAAATCTTCATTGAATTTTTATTAATTCATATATGCATATTTTTCACCAAACTCTTTTCCTAATTATTTCTAAAAATGTATATAAAAATAAGTTAAAAATTTTATCTGGTATATATGCCAAGAAATCCAACTCTCAATTTGTTAAAATTTCAATTTCTGAACATCATAACTTTCTCATACGAACTCCAATTTCACTCTACTTACCTTTAAAGTTCATATAATCATATTCTCTAATTAATGAAGGTGATTTTACTAAAATCGGAGTCTGTTTGCAAAAAGTTGGTTTTGGGACCTAGCGACAACGGGGCTTTTGGGCTATCTATTTTATGTAGAACATCACTCCCTCGGAATGAAAGTGTCATGGTTATACAATCGTTTATGATCACACTCAAATATTCCTAATATAAGTACACCCTATATACTAGAAGACCTAGAATAAAACTAAAGTTTTAGAGCATATTTAAATTGTCTTCTTCAAGGTTTTATCATAAAGTTTCTCATTGGGTCATTGGTAGTTGGTATCGATCATATGCTTTCCAAGAGCATATATCATACCTATGAATTATGTCATGCTTCCAAAGAAAGATGACCATGCATAGAATTAGATCGGTCCCAATACCACATGAGTGAGCTCATGTCTTCCGGTTCAATAGTGAACCTGTATGATCCCTTTGAGAGATCGTATTACTCATATGTCGTTATATGCACACCAGCTCACTGGTCTATTGGCCTTGATAGGTCATAAACCTAATATTCTGCCGAACATGCATAATTTGACATGTAGAAATACATCTGTCTCCGATCATAGGATGCATTCTACCTCCGAATATCAATTCCTATGTAGAGACATGCATCAAATGGTCGGTCAGATATTAACCTTTAGAGAGGAATTGCCATATCCTTCTCAGACTGAAGACCCTTTCCTAACAATCTCTTGATGATTTTTATGGGTCCTCAATCTATCTCTTAGATATCATTATGATTCAACCATTGAATCAACAACTACGTGATTATTAAGATGGCCATTTTACATAACCCTAGTTGTGCTAGGGGACCTTATAAGTGCATTTATTCATTTAATCTCATACAAGGAATGAAAATAGATCAATAACATTTACTGATATATCAAATATTAACATTTATTTTAGAAATAGCTCACCCTGTGCTCACATGGATAGCACCGGCTACATGGAGAAAGTCTCCATGGTGGTATCCACCCAGTTTGGGAAGGTGGCTATCCCCATTCCTATTGTTCCACATGTAATTGATTTAATGGAAATTAAATTTATTAGAGGATGTATTCAAACTTATTTATTCTTATTAATTTATTTAAATTAATTAATTATTGATGCAAATTATTGTAACAAAAAATCTAGGCCATTGATTGTCAATTAGGAGTGCATCCTAGCCATCTAATTTTTTTATAAGAGAAGGTCTAATCCTGGTCTCTTCTATACAACAATTCAACACACAAGTTGGAGCAACAAAATCTCTATCTCTCCCTCTTTATACATGTCCATAGTATGTCCATATCAACCCTAAGTGTCCATGCACTCTAGAGTTTATGAAGAGTGTCATCATCGTCACACTATTGTTGTGCTACCGAATTGATCACTTATGGATCTCTGCCTTCTTTGGTGCTTTGTGCTCGTGAGGAAGACTACGGAATTTGTATGATGAAATCAGGAGGTTCTTGGATAAGATCGTCAACAAGGATTGTGGGGAGCATGCAACTCATCTGCATGCCCGCAAGTGTTGTCTACGTCGGATCGAACTTCGGACAAGAGGTCTCTTCATTTAGAGACAAAAGGATCACGACCACGCTACAAAAGGTAGCCTTAATACTTGTTTCTAATCTTGATGGAACAGATTGGGAAAGGTTCCCAACCCATGTCTGTCCATCTATTTTTTTAAAGTCTTTGCTACCCCATCAACTAGTATAACTAGTTGACCTAGATTGCATATGATGCAATATTCACGCTTCTGTGATGCACGAATCTTGTTCGACTCCCTTCACATATATAGAGTGGAACATTGACTTCAATACATCTACATCTTGATCCTCAACCGGTGGTATGTCGATGACAGATAGATCTTGGAGAAA